>JAURVB010012290.1:0-19965 GCA_033002965.1 Piper betle | reverse complement strand
TTTGTAACTTGCCATGACTATCTTTATTTTTGCAGTCAACACAAGTGATGGACACATTTATGAGGGTTGCTAAGTCAAATACAGATAAAAATCTTGAAACTTGTGGCATCCTTGCTGGATTACTTGTGAGTAAAAAAGTGCAATTTATAAACATTGTTATACTTATTGGTTTCAGTAGTGGTTATAATTTTATTATCTTTTGGAGATAGCTGATGACAATGTTTGACAATTTTTAGAAGAACAGGAAGTTCTATGTGACTGCACTCATAATTCCAAAACAAGAAGCTACGTCAGATTCTGTAAGTTTTCTTTGAATGGTCCATACGCTTTTGTAGCATTGATTTTGAAAAAAGTTTGTCCAACATGGAATGTTTGTTCATTGTGTATGCAGTGCCAGGCCACAAATGAAGAAGAAATATTCGATGTTCAGGATAAACAATCCCTTTTCCCCCTGGGTTGGATACATGTGAGTAAATTATTTACCCAGCAATGTGATAAATATGATAGATTGTATAATTAGCTGAATTGTGCTTAAATTTTATGCTTGGTATCTTTTCCTTGGACTTATACTTGTTTTTACTGAGAAACTATTATTTTCATGTTTCCATAATGTTGAGGATGGCTATTTCGTATGCCTATAAAAAAGGCTTGAAGGGCATGGGAAATGCAAGCATATATTAGTACTGGATGATATAGCACTAAACGCAGTGAAAAGATAGGACTAGGAAGTCAGCTGATTATTTACTTAATAAAATTATCTCTTTTCTTATTCTTTAGGAAGCCATTGATGACTATTTACATAGGTGGATTATTTTCTTCTTCTTTGTCCTCTTCTTAAGGGAGAAGTGAACCAGTTTAATACTATTGGATGATTTATTTGCCCGTAACAGGTGAATTTTATTGCTTACTGAAGTAGTGAGCTGACAAGCATTGTTGGTTGTGGAACATATAGCAAAAAGTTGGTTGATGAGTCAGTTTGTGGGAAAGAACTTCCAAGGAGTGCAAAGAGCTAAGTTGAGAATATAAATGTGGATACCTTGGAGAAACTTGAAAGAATTAGTGAGAGATACCAAAATCTGAAAGAAAATTTAGGCTCTTCTGTCGTGGTTCGCTAGAATTAAGGGGAATGAGTAACACGCGTTTTAGCATGCAGAATAATTTGTGAAAACCATTATGGTAACATAGGATTAATACAAAGGGAGTCAGGCCAAGTCCAAGGTATGTAAATCATTTGGACTGGTTTTTATGTAGTTTGAAAAAATTGACAATATGTTAAAGGAAGAATTTTGTCAGTTTAATCGGTAGCAGAGTATTTAATTTCTAGAGAGTTAATGATATTCAAACTCGGTGCAGGGAAAGTTCATAGTAATGCGCATTTTGAAGAATGCTTTTGTGAATCTGAATTTTATTCGTAATACTGATGCCAATCATATTCTTCTGTGTTTTTCTGCATTTACTTTTGGAAGAATAGATTTTTTTATTATAACGGTATGAGGTGTTGAATATACAGACACATCCAACTCAGTCGTGCTTCATGTCATCTATCGATCTGCATACACATTATTCATATCAGGTGAGTGGGTTATCAGTCTTTTCAATTTTTGGACATCAATTTTTTCTGTTGTTAATATAGTTTGTTAGTGAACTCACACGTCTACATTTATCTTATGTATATGCTTAGATCATGCTTCCAGAAGCGATTGCAATTGTGATGGCACCAAGAGACACAGCAAGGTATCTATCATATATTTAGTGCACTGACAAGCATTCTAATATGTTGGTTATTAATTACATTTCATGTTGAGATCAGAAACTGGGCATTTTGTTGTATTTCAATTATGCGAGCAGAAAACAAATTTCAGTTGTACGAGTTATTGAAGTTCGTACAATCTCTAATTGCCTTGCAGAAAGCATGGGATTTTCAGATTGACGACGCCGGGTGGTATGACTGTCATACGTCAATGCCAGCAACGTGGGTTTCACCCTCACGAGCAGCCAGCAGATGGAGGTCCCATCTATGACCACTGTACAGATGTCTATATGAACCCGAAAGTCAAGTTTGATGTCATTGATCTTCGATAAATGAGGCAGGAATTTTCTTGCATGAACATTGTAAAGATGAGTGGTGGAAATGTTCTTTTAGTTGCTAGGCGCTCTGCCCAGATTGGGAACTTTGTTACCAAGTGTTTGTAAAGAGAAAAAAGGATTTGAAAACGCTAACTTTACGTAAAATTTTATTGTAATTTTTCATACGAAGATGGCAAGAGAATCTCATTAATTGTGAATTAAACATATTGTTATTTTGTTCATTAGTGGACATTGCAATCTTTCTTTCGTAGGTCATTGTCCTTTGAACTCTTCAAAACTAGTCATGGCTCGTGTATCGTTTGAAGCCAGCAATCATATGATTGTAATGCAAGTTTTGTACTAATCTCGCCCTTAAGTGGGTCTTCCTAGGCGCCTTTTTTGAGATGTAGTTGCAACTTGATAGGCGGTCTTCGGTTGCTGCCTAAGATTTGGTTGCTCTGCATCTCATGTTCTACTTTGCATGTTTATGCTCGAAGTGGATGCTTAATTGTGTGGAACTTTATTGTTTAGGATATATCAATTACAGACAAAAGGGTGGTTTTTACCAAAAATAAAGTGTAGTTTTTTCAATTATACACAGGTGGAATTTTTTTAACATAATCTTAGAAAAAAAGTATAAAAATTATAAATTGTCTTTAATACCAAGTATATTGGGCTTGGTGCTGAAAATATTTTTCTTAAAAGATGGGTTGCTATCGGTCTGTCTAACCCCTTATCTAAAACCTCAACTTTGGGTTAGGATTTTACCCCTTTGTAATTTGTCTTGTTCGGGCCAGTTTGAGCTAATTCGAACGAATTCGATCCGGACCAATTTTTAGACTATGGGTATAGTCCTATATGACCATATGAATATGTTATGGAGGCTAAGTATGCCCGACATGCAAATGGTAACTTCAATTATACTATAGCAGAGCATGAACATGAGTTATCAGTATATACGTAAGGTATACAATTTTCTTTTTATGGTTAGCGAGGGTTTTAGACCTAGATATAAGCCATTGCAGCTTTTAGTATCCGTTTGGGATTTTTAAGGTATCTCATTTACATACATCTTGGGATTTTAGACTACTAAATTGCCCCTGTGGGCCCAGCTTGATTAAGTCAAAGATTTTCGCCCTGTTGAGTATAGGGTTTCAAAGCCCATTTAGCCTTCTTACACTTGTTTATAGAGTCTCTTTTAAGACTCGAGCCAATTTTGACTTTGGACGGTCTCGATCTAAACTTTCTGTGTATATATATATATATTGCATTTACCATAGGTAGGCACCATTAGGCCACGAGTTGTCGGACATCTAGATTGTGCCTCGTGGCAAGATCAGAGCCATCCATGTTAACCCTAGTTTCACTCAATTATTTTGCAGAGATTTCTCACGATTGTAGATGATTTTTGCCCCTAGCATTGCCACCACTTCGGCGAGTCTACGCCCTCTACCAGCCACCGGACAGGCACACCATGATAGCCTCGTGATAGGCTTTTGATCCATACCCAGCTATAGCACAAGAGTCGCTATAGTAGCCACTGGAGACAGCATTTTTACTACTGGCTGCCACCACCCCGCTGCCTTTTGGGCCGTTTGTCAATTCTGGCAAGTGGCCTCCTTTGAGGCCAACCACCCAGATAGGTTCATCTTGCTGAGATCTTTATTTTGAGACCACTCATGACCATCGTCGTGGCCACAACCGCCGCCAAACCCTGCAGTGATTCCTCCCCTTTTCTGGCTGTTTTCTAATTAGTTGGCAGATGGATTTGTCGATCGTCATCACCACCATGTTCCTCGTTGCCTGGGGCATCGATCTGACTAGTGGTGACTGCATCCTAGTCACCATTTTAGTTTTCTGGCGATGGGCACCGCTTGCCTGTAGGACCCATTTGCCCGCATTTTTGTCTGCTTGCTTGGGCTCGCATCTGCCAACCTGAGTCCTGTTCACCCATTCATGTCAGCCTACTTGCCCGTGTCGTGTCCGCATCCAGTAATCTAGACCAGCCTAGTCAATCTAGCATACCAATTTATGTGAGACCAAGTTAACTCAGCCGACCTGGTTCAGTTAAGTGAATTAACCTGGTTCAGCTCATTTTCAGTCTATTTTTTACTGTTTTCGGTAATTTAAGAACCCCATACTTTAGGTTAGATACATATTCACATTATTTAGTATATTTTAAAGCTATGAGTGTTTTTATGTATTTATTATTGTGTATTTCTTTTTATTTATATTTTTATCATATATGATAAATGCTTATGTGATTCTTTGTTATTATTATTGATATATTCACTTATTAATATTAATCATATTCATGTTTGCTCATTTTTATCTATTTAGTTATTTCTTTATCTATTTTTTGGTTGTGTGTATGTTATTATTTATTTGTATTTAATTATGTATTCCTTATTAGATAATTAGGATATTATTATTAATATTAATGATTAATTAAAATTAATTAATTAGTTAATTATAGAATGATTATGTATTTATTTATTTAATTATTTATATGTTTACTAACATGAGTATATATGATATTTACTCGCGTTTAGTCATGTATTTAAATAACATAATTATATTATTACTTTATTATTAGAGTATTATTATTTTCATCTATTTATTATTTATCTATTTATGTATGAGTGTATTTATTTATTTATTTATTAATTATTTCCTTTATTATGTCTTGATTTGCAAGGAAGATGTTTAGTTGTATATTTATTTAGTATTGTCTTCCTTATTGGAATGTATTGATGATATGAGTATACACTATAGGGTAGAGATGTTAGTATTTTACTTAGAAGTGGGTTTCGAAGTATTGGCTCACGTAAATGAGATGTCACGCTTGGAACTTGGACCATGAGTCCGTTAGGACTCTTCTTAGTTTTTATCGTTATAGTCTATTGATCATTTGAGTTCCAGATTGCAGGACATATTAAGTAGCTATTTTGTTGGACCCAACTTAACATGGGCCATTTAGATGTATTTTTCTTCCGTGATTAATAACCCTCGATGATGAAAACCCTTGTGTAAAACCAACAATTCGAGTCAGGGTTTTATATTCAGAACCGGTCGGTTCGACTGTTATTTTCGAGTCGAGTCAGTTTCAGAACACGTGTACTGAGCCGACGCCGGTCTCGCGTATGAGCTATGAGGGTCATGTGCACCCAAGTATATGATGATAACGTCATGAACACAGCAGAAAAGAATGAGTTATCAGTATATATAGGAGTATGCAGTTCATTTTTTTATTTATTATGATATATAATGGATCGTAGAATTAGTTTTAGGCCGTTTATCTCGGGCATTTTGGGTGGGTTGATAGTTCTAGAGCATATCATTACGATGTTTGGTATTTGTTTGATTTTACGGGATTTTTCCCGATTTTTATGAATTTTTTTAGGATTTAATACGACTTAGTTATTATACTTGACACGAGTCGGAGACGAGTCAAGTAATATTTACGAGTTTGCCACCACACACACCCTCGACCTTTCCTTCTTCTTCCCCAAACCCTCGCCCGCGCAGACCCCTATTTGCGCGCCACCACCGCCACAGCCGACGCCACCTGGCCGCCGATCGACGCCGCCCAGCCCGGCCACGGCGTCGCCCTGCCGCCCCGACCAGGTCCGGCCCCCATCAGACCGCCGCGACGCTAGGAAGCCACGCCGCGACGCCGCGCCCGCGTTGCGCTTCCGTAGCCGATCCCGCCGCCGGCGACCAGCGCCGCCACGATCGGTCGGTTGCCTCAGCACCCTCAGCCTTCCAGCGACCTTCCCCGACTGGAACGGAGGTCGTCGCCACCGTGGCCGGTCGGATCTAGCGACCCATCGCCGCCGGCTCTGTTTTACCGTTATCCGGCCAGCCGCAGCCTCCATTGGCCACGCTGATGTCATAGATGATTCGGGCTCGCCGAGCCGGTTCCGAGGGTACCCAACATGACCACTTTCCGGCTAGTAGACGCCGCCGGCGATTGTGGACGGAAAACCACCTGAAGCCGCCGGAAAACTGCCAGTAGCTGCTGAAAACCGCCGAAAAATCGAAATTTCTGGAATTTGCAGGAATTCACCGGATCTTTCGCGAAGCTCACCCAGTTGGACTGAGAGTACTTGGCCTTCGTGCTCAAGGCCAGGAGAAATATGGAGGTAAGGAGAGGGCTTAGGATAAAGTTTCACGAGAAGTACTGAAAAGAAGTGCTGAGAGTAGCACAGTACAGCAGCAGATCAGTAAGTTCGGGATGCTACCGGGTCTGCAGCCCAGTGGCTCCTCAGTAGTGCCCTTCAGAGTGTTCACGTGGAGTATGATGTTTTCTTTCATATGAGAGTTTGCTCTCATAGCCAGTTTGTTATAGTTATTTTATTTTCCGGACCAGTAACGCTTGTTACTGACGTTTTTCTTATATATATGTAGGTGATAAGCACGAGATGGATGAGCCAGCTTGGACGGAGGAGCAATGAGGTCTTGTGCACACACACATGTTAGATTTCTGAATGTTTAATGTTGTGTTATTATGTTATTATATTGTGAATGACATGATTAAATGTTTGATGCATGACAATGATATGAATATGAACATGATCAGAGTATGCGCAGCAAAAGTGTGATGGGTTGAGAACCCACAGCTTCAGAATGATGAATATAATAGATTAGATGTATGTGTGAATGAAATCATGGATGCTATGTGTATATATTTATATATATATATTATTTTGACAGGGTGGGCCCATAATTGCACTTTTAGGGGAGACCCTGTCTGTTTTATTTCAGAATTTTTATCGTAATTGTAATGATGTGAAATTTAGGTTGCATGTCATCCATGTAGTATCATGTTAGGGTTTTATGCATTCATCCATACATTGCGAGTGGTATCTTCATCTTAAGACGCCGAGATTGGATCCGCATGAGTTAGGTTCGGGTTAGCCGACCTAACCCGGGCCTGTAACATGCCGGTTCGGTTCACGAGCGTGAACCGGATTTGGGGTGTTACAAGATTGGTATCAGAGCCACTCTCGGCCGATTAAGATGTATGATACTTTTATAGGTGATGTGTGTGCAAAGACTACTCCAAGTCCAGCTGGCAGGTATGTTTCTGTATCATTTTCTTTACATGCAGATTTTTCTTTAATAGTTATTTGGATAACAGGGTATTCAGGGCTTGATCAGAAGTATGTGGAATTGACCTTAGTGAAGCCGACAGATCATTCCTATGGATTTTTATCGTGATATTAGACGGTTTATCAGCTAGATGTGAGCAGGGTATGTCGTACTACTAGCAGAGGTAGAATGGATATAAGATCTCATCTTATCCCAGATCTAGATGTCAGTAGGAATCAGGCAGGCTTGTCATGATGGCTTAGAGACCCACCGATTCTGTCCATTGCAAAAGAGATTTGGATGAGTTAGGGCGAACACATTTTCAGTCAGCTGAGGCTGGAGTAGATATTGATCAGGTGTTCGTGTCTTGTATGTCACCACATTAGTCCTGTTTTCATGGGACATGGTGTACATGATGGGAATGAGTTAAGAAGAAAGGGGTAACAGTAAGGAGCTTGAAGTATAGAGATACTAGCAAGATAGTTAACACATGAGATGGACCATTTCCAGAAGATAGTGATGAATGGGGATGAGTAGCGAGGTGGATCGATAGTCCAATGGGTACTTCACCGCATCCTCCTCTTCCACTAGTTATGACCTACGGGTAGCAGTTTTGGCATCTCTTTGCCAGGTAGAGGTCTCGATATGATGAGGAAAAGATCAGGACCACCATTGCCTACGAGATCAGATAATTGATGGGATTCCACCAGAGGTAAGGTACCAAATCAGTGATTGCCGTTGAAGGCCAGTCAGCACTGATGGAAGCAGCCACTCCAGATTTCAGGAGATTAGAGTGGGTTCAGCATAGGTTTACCATCATATGTGTCAACCCCATGATCCAAACCCTTCTGGATCAGACACGTATAGTTGGACAACCTGAGCCTGAGCTGTTAGCAGCGAAGACATGTCAGAGACAGTAGTGGATTTACGATGCATATGATCAGGATTAGATTTTTCTAGCATCTAGGTAGTGCACAACCGCCGACCGAGTGCACAACCGCCGACCGAGTGCACAACCGCCGACCGAGTGCACAACCACCGACCGAGGTGCACAACCGCCGACCGAGTTGCACAACTACCGACCGAGTTGCACAACCGCCGACAGAATATGCACTACCGCCGTCCGTGTTTGCTCACCCGCCGACCGAGTAGATCAGTTAGGTATTAGTAGGGTCAAAATTTGAGGAAAGAGATATAGTTACAAAGGCATCAGCATAATAGAGAAGAGTTAGGAGAACAGAGGTTATTTGGATGAGATGGCATAGGATCCCACTTCACAGTTCTCTTGCAATCATTGTCTTGACCTAACACCATTGGGTCAGATGAATATTGCAAGATGTCCCCATCAGACACTGTTAGTTACAGTCTCATAGGGATGCGTATGGACAGAATCAGGGAACATGACAGAGTGACCTCCAGATGGGATGGTCACAATGATCAGATTGTGTAGACTGCATGATCATGCATCAATGGGTCACAACCAGCATACATAGATCAGATGGTTAGTAGATGATCACACGCGTAGTTTAACCCATTTAGCGATGGGCCAGCCAGCGATAGGAGTTTGACTGTATTAGTATTGGGCATAGATAGAGGGTTCAGCGAGGAAGTGTTTTCCAGAGAGATAGTGATTCCCTTGTGTTTCGCCAGCACGATTAGGTCCTCACCTTGAGACATAGGGTTGAGCCCTACCCTGAGTATAGAAGTACCTTCATGGTACTGATTAGGGTTTACAGTGCAGGTCAGTATGGTTGCAGACCGATCTTACGATGACGGACTTCACCCCAGCTTGAGAACAATGTAAATAGGGACTTCAGACAAAACAGACCATGTAGACCAGACGAAGTGATACTAGTGTATGCTCATCTTCATTGATAGCTTTGCTTGAGAGTCTACCACAGCGGTAGTAGTCATGTGAGTCAAGATTAGTGCTACAAATCGGTATGGGACGGCAGGTCACACACCACTGAAGAGCGGACGAGACACGTGTCGAACCTCATTATGAGTCCCCGTAGACTTGAGGGGAGACAGTGGTTCTTTGGGTTGTTTGAACCCCGCCCGTTTAGAAGTGCGTGACTAGTACGGTATCAAGAAACACGTGCCTACTGTTAGCTGATTAAACTAGGGCCACTTAGGAGCCGTTTCTTAGATTCGTCATTGATTGACTATTCCACAGACTGATCACCTGTGGCATAGTGAATTATGGTGATCTTAGAGACAAGTCCACAGACCTACCAATATTTTTGGCCACCCAATATGTTACATAGGGATTTTATCTCCCCTACTAATTGCATGAGACCTTAACCTTACCATAGATAAGAGTTGCGCAACAGAAGCGTGTGGGCCTATAACCCACAGGTCCCAGGATTCCCCATTTACCTGGCGTCAGATACCACATGTGAGGACGAGATACCACTTATTGAGAGCTCTTGAGCAGTGGACTAGATTTCCACGAGATTCAGCCTCCCTTCTTATAACCCAGAGATATCAGACAGAGTGGAGTTTTCACTTGAGGATTTCCACTCACCCTTTTGTATCAGTTTTACTATCAGTTTACCCAGATGATTGAGATGAGTATACATTGATCAGAGCACGTCCCACAGACCAGATGCAGATGCTACAGCCCTATGCAGAGTATGTTATCATACTCCTTGAGACACGCTGTGCATGTACAGGTGTTCTCGCGACCATCCCGTCACAGAGTTGTACTTAGTGGTTGTATAGATAGCCACCGGAGCCATAGTATACATTAGAGTCATAGCAGCTATCCTTGTTCTCTTATAGAACAGAGTGAGATACATGACTCAGGACCGAGTCAACTAGAACCAAGTGAGCGGTCCAGTTCCTTGTATAGGGACACCTGAGAGTTGGACCTAGACTGGCGACAGTGAGCCGTGCAGCTCATTAGGGTATCCACCGTACTTAGCAGGAGACTCATGACAGGCCTTGAGGTGACTGTAGGACCTAGAGTAGAGTTCCTGCGAGTACATGTAGGTGACTGTTCACAGATGAGGATTAGAGGGACATGGGTAGATGTTAGCAGGTAGGTCTTACCCTCGGCGTAGTTTTCCAGACATAGCCCAGATTAGAACCTTGCGATACTCTAGAGTATTTGCTTGACCAACCCAGTAGGCCCTTAGGGGTGATCTAGGTTTTTCCGCCGAGTTAGCAGTAGGGATCAGAACAGAAGAGAAGGATGATGGTCATGTCAGAATAGGCACAGACAACTTAGAAACAGAATGTGGATATTGACAGGATCATAAGCAGAACCCGCCATAACGGCGCAGCTACAGTGAGGATTTACATGACTATCGAAGAGTAGAGGATACAACTGGTGTGTATCTAGCTTCCAGGTAGTAGTTCAGCAGAACCTCCTTGAGTTAAAATTTCGAGGACGAAATTTTTATAAGGAGGGAAGATTGTAAAACCCACGATTCGAGTCAGGGTTTTATATTCAGAACCGGTCGGTTCGACCGTTATTTTCGAGTCGAGTCAGTTTCAGAACACGTGTACTGAGCCGACGCCGGTCTCGTGTATGAGCCATGAGGGTCATGTGTACCCAAGTATATGATGATAACGTCATGAACACAGCAGAAAAGAATGAGTTATCAGAATATATGAGAGTATGCAGTTCATTTTTTTTTTTATTATGATATATAATGGATCGTAGAATTAGTTTTAGGCCGTTTATCGCGTTAGGACGCGTTACGGGCATTTTGGGTGGGTTGATAGTTCTAGAGCATATCATTATGATGTTTTGGTATTTGTTTGATTTTACGGGATTTTTCCCGATTTTTATGAATTTTTTTAGGATTTAATACGACTTAGTTATTATACTTGACTCGAGTCGGAGACGAGTCAAGTAATATTTACGAGTTTGCCACCACACACACCCTCGACCTTTCCTTCTTCTTCCCCAAACCCTCGCCCGCGCCGCCCCTGTTCGCGCGCCACCGCCGCCACGGCCGACGCCGCCTGGCCGCCGATCGACGCCGCCCAGCCCGGCCACGGCGTCGCCCTGCCGCCCCGACCAGGTCCGGCCCCCATCGGACCGCCGCGACGCGAGGAAGCCACGCCGCGACGCCGCGCCCGCGTTGCGCTTCCGTCGCCGATCCCGCCGCCGGCGACCAGCGCCGCCGCGATCAGTCGGTCGCCTCAGCACCCTCAGCCTTCCAGCGACCTTCCCCGACCGGAACGGAGGCCGTCGCCACCGTGGCCGGTCGGATCTAGCGACCCATCGCCGCCGGCTCTGTTTTAGCCGTTTTCCGGCGAGCCGCCGCCTCCATTGGCCACGCTGATGTCATAGATGAGTCGGGCTCGCCGAGCCGGTTCCGAGGGTACCCAACATGACCACTTTCCGGCTAGTAGACGCCGCCGGCGATTGTGGCCGGAAAACCACCGGAAGCCGCCGGAAAACTGCCAGTAGCTGCCGGAAAACCGCCGAAAAATCGGAATTTCTGGAATTTGCTGGAATTCACCGGATCTTCCGCGGAGCTCACCCAGTTGGACTCGATCGAACGTCGGACGCCGAGGAGCGCCGAATTCGAGCTCCGAGACGCGCGACGGAACCCTAGCCGTCGCCGATTGCCGACGACGTGAGGTATAATTACCTCCGATTTGATTATTTAAAATTGATGATGATTGTTAGCACAGCATGCTAGGATTGATTTATGATGATGATTAGATAGTAAGTTCATGGATGAGTTAATTAGTATCTAATGAGGTAAGTAAATTGAGCATGATAATCGTGTATGATGTAACTTAGGAAAAATACAATAAAATTGTCATGAATAGGATGAGTTAGAGTTATTTTCATATTTATGGTTATTTGACGATTGATGATTTTGTGTTTAATTGTGTTGAGTTGATGCATCATTTAGTTAGCGGGCGTTAGTATTTAGTTTTGATGTGTAGGTACGGAATAGGAGCTCGCCGCCTAGGCGCGATGACACGCTTGGAGCTTCTACCAGGTCCGTTAGGACTTCTCTCTGATTTTTATGATCTTTTCTATTGTATGTTTGATTTATTGTCTGCAGGACGGGTTAAGTGGCGTTTTATCGGATCCCACTTAACTCGGGTCATTTAACCGAACATTTTCCGGATTAATAACCCCTCCAGGATGAGATCCCTCGAGGTTGATTTCGAAATCATGATCCACCACAAGTTGCCTTCGGGCCTATTATATGAATCCCTGCCCAGCCCTATATATATGTAGTTTTCGCGTTTTCAGTGAGACGAGAGATGGAGAAATCGACTGCACGTACCATGCAGAGGATGTCGTGAAAGTCAAAGCGGGCTCTGGATTAGTGCCAGCGGACTGTTCCATTCCCGAGGGATCCTAACAACTCCGCGTTTGAGTTCTTCACACCCGGAGAACGTGGAGGTTTACGGGTACTGTTTAGTACAGCGCATGTCCGGACTTGTGGTTCAAAGGGTACTAAAGGCGACTGCCTGAGAGTACTCGGCCTTCGTGCTCAAGGCCAGGAGAAATATGGAGGTAAGGAGAGGGCTTAGGATAAAGTTTCACGAGAAGTACTGAAAAGAAGTGCTGAGAGTAGCACAGTACCAGCATCAGATCAGTAAGTTCGGGATGCTACCGGGTCTGCAGCCCAGTGGCTCCTCAGTAGTGCCCTTCAGAGTGTTCACGTGGAGTATGATGTTTTCTTTCATATGAGAGTTTGCTCTCATAGCCAGCTTGTTATAGTTATTTTATTTTCCGGACCAGTAACACTTGTTACTGACGTGTTTTTATACTATATGTAGGTAATAATCATGAGTTGGAGGAGCCAGCTTGGACGGAGGAGCAATGAGGTCTTGTACACACACACATGTTAGATTTCTGAATGTTTAATGTTGTGTTGTTATGTTATTATATTGTGAATGACATGTTCAAATGCATGAGACATGATAGAATGTGAACACGATCAGAGATGCGCAGCGGAAGCGTGGTGGGTTGAAACCCCAGCTTCAGAATGAATTCATAATATATTAGATTTTGTGTGAATGAAATCATGGATGCATGTGTATATATTTATATATATATATTATTTTGACAGGGTGGGCCCATAATTGCACTTTTAGGGGAGACCCTGTCTGTTTTATTTCAGAATTTTTATCGTAATTGTAATGATGTGAAATTTAGGTTGCACGTCATCCATGTAGTATCATGTTAGGGTTTATGCATTCATCCATACATTGCGAGTGGTATCTTCATCTTAAGACGCCGAGATTGGATCCGCATGAGTTAGGTTCGGGTTAGCCGACCTAACCCGGGCCTGTAACATGCTGAGTTCGGTTCACTAGCGTGAAGCGGATTTGGGGTGTTACACCTTGAGTCTGATTTCGAAAACAAAATCTATCGCAAATTGCATTCGGATCTATTATATAATTCCGCTTCCAAGCCTATATATGATTTTATCAACGTTTTCTAGTGAGATGTGAGACAAGTGAAAACTGACAACTGTCCTACGCAAGTGGGCGGGTGCCAGTCAAAGTGTGCTCTGGAATGGTGAGCGGGCTGTTCCATTATGGGTACTGCAATGTAGCGCATGTTTAGACTTATGGTTTCAAAGGGTACTAAAGGTGTATTTGTGAGAGTACTCAACCTATGTGCTCAGGGCCAGAGGTGATACAGAGGATGTAGATGGTTGAAGGAACTAAGAAAAGAATTGAATTTTCTGCACAAGGGATAATTTTAAATGTTGTCGAGACATGAGATGAGAAAGAATGGGATGTTGTCGATCTGAGGTGGACGACTCCTAATTTGCGCCCTATGAGAGATTCTATGAAGAAGTGTATGATTAGTTTTATTTAATAGGAAAGTCGGCTCTCTTATGCCGATTTGACTATTAGTTATCTCTTGACAAGTAACACTCATTACTGACATTTTTTCTATTATATATATAGGCCTTGTAATCCTGAGTTTGCTTTGGTGCAAGGGCAGATAATCACTACACACAATGGAGCTTAGTATAGTTACTTTCTTTCATGCTTGTATATATATATTTGATGAGTTTTCATGTATATTTAGCAATGTCTTCCATTTTCTTAACACCAAGTGGGTTATTTCGATCTATATTATTGATCAAGTCTTATAGATTTCCTACTTTGGACATGACTTGACTCGATTGTAATATTTCTGATTCAGTTCTTAGGTGAACTAAGATTGGGTTGTCACAGTGTTGGTATCAGAGCAATGTCATGTTCAATTGAGATGGAAGACTTTTGTTTTGAGCCAAGTGTGTGGAGTTGTCCTTAGCCAAGCCGACAGGTATTCCCTCTCTTTTTTTTTGGATTTCAGATGGTGTGCTTAGTTAGACCTGAGCATTGCATGTTTTGATTCTTACGGTTATAGAGAAGTTATAAGATGGATATGAGATCATGATTTCAGCTTAGAGACATATCTTTCCATTTACTGTGCCAGAGATTTGGACGTCTTAAGAGGGTCCACATGTTCAGTTAGTTGAGGTTGAGTTGGATGGTGACCAAGAGTACCTAGAACTTTGATGACCACATTACAAGACTTGCCTATCTTTTGAATGTCCCCACATCAGCCCTCTTTCCATGAAACATAGTGTACATTGCAAGACAAAGTTATAAGAGGAGGCACTGGTGGGGAACTTGGAGTATGGAGATACTCACATAGTTACATGATACATGAGCATGGGCCATCGAATGCCTTAAACATATCCATTAGGCATAGTCTGAGGTCTACCTTGGAAAACTTAAGGCCTTCAGATAGATCATTGTGGATGGAGGATGTGGCTATGCCAACATATCCACTTAAGCACTTGGAGCACAAATGAGAGTTTAGGGAAAATGACTTGGATCGACTACTTCTCGAAGATAACAGTGGATGAGGATGAGTAGCGAGGTGGATCTACAATCCCATGGACACTTCACTGCTTCCCCCTCTTCCACTATTGTATGTCTATCCCAACAATATTGTTGGTTACTCTTCACTAGACAGAGGCATGAACACATTGAGGATGAACGCGACTATTTTTTACTACAGATTTAGATAGTTGACTAGATTTCACTCGATCTGCCAGTGCCAGATTAGTGATTGCTATTGAGAACCAGTTAGCACTTATGGGAGCAGTCACTCTAGATTTCAAGAGACCAGTGTAGGCTCAGCATTGGTTCATTATTGTATGTGTTGCCACTATGATCTAGACCCCTCCAGATTAAACATGCATGGTTGGACAACTTGAGCGCAATTTTTAACAACTACCTCTGGAAACATGCTAGAGATAGTAATGGGTTCATCTACCTTCAGGTAAACATGCCGAAGATAGTAATGGGTTCAAGACATACATGATCAGGATCAGGCTTTAGCACCTGGAATGCACAACCGTCATTCTTGATGCACAAACGTCGTAAGTTGCACAACCACCATCTGAGTAGCAAAACCACTGTATGAGTTGCACAACCACTATTCTAGTTGCTCAACCACTGATTGTGATGCACTACCACAGACTGAATGTGCACTACTATTGTCCGTGATGCACAACCACCGACCATGATGCACTATCGTAGTTCGAGTGAGTAGTTATTGTGAAAGCAAAGGCCAAGTAGTTACTTCACCCAATAGGAGGACAACTAATTGAGGATGTTCTTAGCCTTGCCCAAAGATTGCATGTTATAGCATTCGGAGCCGAATAGGGTCAAAGATTGAGGACATGAAACAACTACAATTGCATCAGTAGGATAGAAGAGAGTTAGGAGTACTAAGGTTGTTTTGAAGTGATGGCACAAGATGAACTTCACAACGATCTTGCATACCCTTTGACCAAACATCCTTAGGTCAAATGTGTATTGCAAGATACCATCATCAGACAGTGTTAGTGACAATCTCATAGGGATGTATATGGACAAAGTCAAAGAACAGGGTAGTATGACCTCTAGATGGGATAACCACAATGTTAAGATTGTTCAGTCAGTATGATAGCATACGTATGGGCTATAGCCAGGGTATACAGATTAGATGATTAGTTGATGGTCAGACATGATGTGTGACCACAGCTAGCAAGAGGAGTTCGGCTCGTATTAGTGCCTTTGGCTTAAATGGTGGGTTTAGTGAGAGAGTGTCTTTCATGGAGAGAGTGATTTCCTTGTGGATCGCTAGCACAATTAGGGTCTTACCTTGAGCCGTAGGCTTCAGCCTTTGCCCCGAGTATAAGAGGTAACTTCATGGTACTCTTTAGGGCTTACAGTGCAGATATCCAATGTCAAATCAATTTGGAGGAGACAACTTCAACCCAACTTAGATACGACGCAGACAGGGACTCAATCAGACCAGATCATGTTGACCACATAGAGGGATACCAATATATGCTAATCTTGACTTATAACTTTTCTTGAGAGTTTACTACAGCAATAGTAGTCATGTGAGTTAAGATTAGTGCTACAAGTCGGTCTGGGATGACAAGTCACACACCACTAAAGAACAAATGAGACACGTGTCAAACCATAATATGTGTCCTCGTATGCTCGAGGGGAGATAGTAGTTCTTTGTGTCGTTTGAACCCCGTTTGATTAGAAGTTTGCGACTAGTACGGTATCGAGAAACACATGCCTAGTGTTAGTTGATTGAACTAGAACCACTTAGGAGTTGTTTTTAAAATCATCATTGATTGGCTATTCCATAGGCTAGCCACCTATGGTGGAGTCTAATCATGATGATCTTTGAGACATGTCCATGGACTTAGCAATACTTTTGAGCCACTCATTATCCTATACAAAGTATCATTACCCCACTGTGACTCAGATGGAGATCCACACATCACCATAGATAGAGTGATATACATCCAATGTCAGGCCTTGTGAGGATGAGATACCTACTAGTTAGAGTCCTAGAGTAGTGTGACTAGTTTTTTACGAGAGATCCAATCTCTTTTATTTGACCAATGGTGTCAGACAGAGCCAAGCTTTCGCCTAAGTATTTTCACACTCACCCCTCCAGATATACAAGTCCTACCATCAGTTTACCAAATGTTTGGGATGAGCAGACATTGACTAGTGCACATTCCACATACCAGATGCAGACTTAATAGTTCTATGCAGAGTATATTTTCATTCTCCCTAAGCTACGTTGTGCATGTACAGGTGTTCTCGCCACCATTCCATCATAGAGAGCCCCCTTCAGCAGCAATTAGTGGTTATATAGATAGTTACGAGAGCCATAGCACACAGTAGTGTCATGGCAGCTATGACACCCTAAATCCAGCTCGCTAGCGAAAGGAATAGGAATGTCACAGGTCCCAATTAAGTCGGTTAGCCCAAACTTGACACAAGTGGATCTACACTCGATGTCTCAAGATGGAATATGTTAATCGCTATGCATGGATAAATGCACGAAACCTTAACATGCTAGTACATGGATGACATAACAACTAGTTTACATATCAAAATAATTACGATAAAATTAATAAAAATTCCAAAGATAAAACTGACAGAGACTCCCTTAAAATTGCATTTAGTGGCCACCCTGTCAAATCAACATGTATAAATACATAAATCCATATACATTCATTGCACTATATTTTTCACATAAGCATTAAATTTGGCCACATCAAAACATTCTTGTCGTTTGGGACTCGACCCACCTATTCATTCTATACACACCTTTATTGGGCTGGACCCACATGCAAGTTTTCATTCCACCTTTATCATTCAACATGCACACTAATATATATTTTAGATCATATTATTGGTGCCCATTTCTATTTACCAAAATCTTCATCATGTTATCTTTTACATCATGCAATTTCATCATAAGTATTTCATTTTCATAATAACATAACAAACAACCAAAAAAGCCAAAACAAACATTCGGTCAACGATCATGTGTGTGTGTGCAAGGTAGCTCATTGCTCCTCCATCCAAGTTGGTGTGTGTGTGTGTGTGTATATATATATATATATATATATATATATATATAGGAAAATACTACCATGGGCTGCATCAAAATGCAGCCCATTGGCAGCTTATTCGCGTGGGCCGTCGGATCTTGATCCGACGGCCCACAATCAAACCACCCACCCACCCCCTCTGGACCCGTTTGCCGGCCCGCCAGACCCGTCCAACCCGTCCGATCCGCCCGCCCGCCGCCCTGCCCGCCGCCCGCCCGACGTCGCCCGACGCCGCCCAACGCCGCCCGACTCCTGCCCAACGCCGCCCGACGCCCTGCCCAACGCCCAACGCCCGCCGCCCGCCGCCCTGCCCAACGCCCGCCGCCGCCCGACGCCCGCCCGCCGCCGCCCGACGCCCTGCCCAACGCCCAAGCCCGCCCGCCCGCCGCCTTGCCCAACGCCGCTGCCCGCCCGCCGCCTTGCGACCGACCCCCCTGCCGTGGCTCCCCCGAACAGCACCGCATGGCGGTGGGCGGGGTCGGGCGGCGGTGCTGTTCGGGGGAGCCACGGCAGAGGGGGTCGGTCGCAAGGCGGCGGGCGGCGTCGGCGGCGTTGGGCAGCGGCGTCGGGCGGCGTTGGGCGGGCGTCGGGCGAGCGGCTGGGCAGGCGGGCGTCGGGCGGCGTTGGGCGGCGTCGGGCGGGCGGCGGGCGGGCTGCGGGCGTTGGGCAGGGCGGCGGGCGGGCGGGCGTTGGGCGTTGGGCAGGGCGTCGGGCGGCGTTGGGCGGCGTCGGGCGGCGTCGGGCGGGCGGCGGGCGGGCGGCGGGCGTCGGGCGGGCGGCGGGTAGGGCGGCGGGCGGGCGGATCGGACGGGTCGGGCGGGTCTGGCGGGCCGGCAAACGGGTCCAAAAGGGTGGGTGGGTGGTTTGATTGTGGGCCGTCGGATCAAGATCCAACGGCCCACGCGAGGCAGCGCCAATGCGCTGCCAAAATAGGGCAGCGCACTGTAGCGCTGCCCATATATATATATATATATATACTATACTATATATATATATATATATGTACAAAAGAAACATCAGTAACTAGTCTTACTGGTCCAAAAATATAAGTACATATAGCGAACTGACAATTGAAAGCTGACTCCCATTTTGAAGAAAACATTTATATACTTCTTGTGAACACTCCTAAGGGCATCTACTGAGGAGCCACCGGGTTGCAAACCCGATAGCATCCCAAATTGACTGGTCTAATCACTCTCTTGACATTTTCTCATTTCCCTGGTCCCATGGGATTACCAGTATATCCTAAGCCCTCTCCCTTCTTCCATAATTCTCCTCGGCTTGAGTACGAAAACCGAGTACTCTTAGGTAGTCACCTTTAGTACCCTTTCAATCACATGTCTGAATGTGCACTATACTAAACAGTGCTTGTAAACTTGCACATTTTTCCAGGTGTGAGGAACTCAAAACGAGAGTTGTCATGATCCATCGGGAATGGATCAACCCTCTCACTAATCCAGAACCGGTTTTCTGGCACGTGCACCCGTTCATGGAATGTGTGAGTCAGTTTTCCTATCTCTCGTCTCACTGAAACACGATAAAACTATATACAGGCTTGGGAAGAGATTTATATAATATTCCTGAAGGCAAATTGTGGTGGATCTTATTTTTGAAATCAAGCTAGAGGGATCTCATCCTTGAGGATTATTAATCTAGAAAATCAATTGATTAAATGGCACGGGTTAAGTGGGATTTGATAAAATGCCACTTAACCTGTCCTACAAGTAATAAAACAAACATACAATGTAATAGAACGTAAAATGGGAACATGTTCGCGCGCCTAGGCGATGAGCTCATACTATGTACCTACACGTCAAACTAAAAACTAACGCCCGCTTATGATGCATTCACACATCCTATAACATACACACATCAATCATACTCACATCAA
>JAURVB010012288.1:0-131503 GCA_033002965.1 Piper betle | reverse complement strand
CATACACGAGACTGGCGTCGGCTCAGTACACGTGTTCTGAAACTGACTCGACTCGAAAATAACGGTCGAACCGACCGGTTCTGAATATAAAACCCTGACTCGAATCGTGGGTTTTACAATCTTCCCTCCTTATAAAAATTTCGTCCTCGAAATTTTAACTCAAGGAGGTTCTACTGAACTACTACCTGGAAGCTAGATACACATCAGTTGTATCCTCTACTCTTCGATAGTCATGTACATCCTCACTGACTGTAGCTGCTGCCGTCATGGCGGGTTCTGCTTAGTGATGCTGTCAATATCAACATTCTGTTTCTAAGCTGTCTGTGCCTGTTCTGACATGACCATCATCCCTCTCTTCTGTTCTGATCCCTACTGCTAACTCGGCGGAAAAACCCTAGGTCACCCCTAAGGGCCTATTGGGTTGGTCAAGCAGATACTCTAGAGTATCGCAAGGTTCTAATCTGAGCTATGTCTGGGAAAACTACGTCGAGGGTAAGACCTACCTGCTAGCATCTACCCATGTCCCTCTAATCCTCATCTGTGAAAAGTCACCTACATGTACTCTCAGGAAACTCTAATCCTAGGTCCTACAACCATCCTAAGGTGTGCTATGAGTCTCCTGCTAGGTACGAGTGTATAGGCTAATGAGCTGCATGGCTCACTGTCGCCAGTCTAGATCCAACTCTCAAGTGTCCTTATATAAGGAACTGGACCGCTCACTGGGTCCTAGTTGACTCGGTCCTGAGTCAAGTATCTCACTCTGTTCTATAAGAGAACAAGGATAGCTGCTATGACTCTACTGCATACTATGGCTCAGGTGACTATCTATACAACCACTAACTACTACTGAAGGGAGGCGAGAACACCTGTACATACACAGCGTGTCTCAAGGAGTATGATGACATACTCTGCATGGGACTGTAGAGTCTGCATCTGGTCTGTGGCATGTGCTCTGTGCTCTGGTCAATGTATACTCATCTCAATCCTCTGGATAAACTGATGGTAGAACTGATACATACAAAGGGGTGAGTGGAAATCCTCAAGTGAAAACTCCACTCTGTCTGACATCTCTAGGTATAGGAAGGGAGGCTGAATCTAGTGGAAATCAAGTCACACTGCTCAAGAACTCTCAATAGGTGACATCTCATCCTCACATGTGGTATCTGATGCAAGGTAAACGGGGAACTCCACTAGGCCAAGAAAAACCTGCTACATAGGTATGTCACTCTGATCTGTGGTGAGGTCAAGGTGTCATGCAAGTGGTAGGGGAGATGAAATCC
This sequence comes from Piper betle, assembly GCA_033002965.1. Classification (NCBI taxonomy): domain Eukaryota; kingdom Viridiplantae; phylum Streptophyta; class Magnoliopsida; order Piperales; family Piperaceae; genus Piper; species Piper betle. Next base: position 130,223 of record JAURVB010012288.1, on the reverse strand, counting down.
CTATGTAGCGTACTGGGTGGCCAAAATATCGGTAGGTCTATGGACTTGTCTCTAAGATCACCATGATTCACTATGCCACAGGTGATCAGGCTGTGGAACAGTCAATCAATGACGAATCTCAGAAACGGCTCCTAAGTGGCTCTAGTTTAATCAGCTAACAGTAGGCACGTGTTTCTCGATACTGTACTAGTCACGCACTTCTAAACGGGCGGGGTTCAAACGACCCAAAGAACCACTGTCTCCCCTCAAGTCTACGGGGACTCATAATGAGGTTTGACACGTGTCTCGTCCGCTCTTCAGTGGTGTGTGACCTGCCGTCCCGTACCGATTTGTAGTACTAATCTTGACTCACATGACTACTACCACTGTGGTAGACTCTCAAGCAAGGCTATCAATGAAGATGAGCATACATTGATATCACTCTGTCTGGTCAGCATGGTCTGTGCTGTCTGAAGTCTCTGTCTACATCGCTCCCCTGCTGGGGTGAAAATCCTCATCAGAAGGTCGGTCTGCAACATCTACCTACACTGTAAGCCCTAATTAGTACCCTGAAGGTACTTCTATACTCAGGGCAAGGCTCAATCCTATGTCTCAAGGTGAGAACCTAATCGTGCTGGCGAAACACAAGGGAATCACTGTCCTTCTGAAAAACCTTTCCTCACTAACCCTCTATCTATGCCCAATACTCTATATAAGTCAAATTCCTATCACTGGTTGGCCCATCACTAAATGGGTTCAACGGAGTGTGACCGTCTACTAACCATCTGATCTATGTATGCTGGTCGTAGCTCATGGATATACTAGCATGCAATCTGCACAGTCTGATCATTGTGACCGTCCCATCTGGAGGTCATGCTATCATGTTCCCTGATTCTGTCCATGCGCATCCTTATGAGACTGTCACTAACAGTGCCTGATGGGGTTATCTTGCAATATACATTTGACCCAAGGGTGTCAGGTCAAAACAATGATTGCAAGAGAGCTGTGAAGTCGGATCCTATGCTATCTCATCCAAATAACCTCAGTTTTCCTAACTCTTCTTTGTTCTGCTAATTTCCATTGTAGCTATGTCTTGTTCCTCAAGTTCTGGCCCTACTAAGCTCTAACTAATCTACTCGGTCGGCGGATGAGCAATACACGGACGGCGGTAGTGCATCTTCGGTCGGTGGTAGTGCATCTCGGACGGCGGTTGTGCACCTCGGCGATGGTTGTGTGACTCAGTCGGCGGTCGTGCAACTCGGTCGGCGGTTGTGCAATTCGGTCGGTGGTTGTGCAATTCGGTCGGCGGTTGTGCAATTCGATCGGCGGTTGTGCAACTCGGTCGGCGGTTGTGCACGCGATCGGTGGTTGTGCAACTCCGTCGGCAACAATGCTACCTAAGTGCTAAAAATCTGATCTTGGACGTATGCATCGTAAATCCACTATCTTCTCTGACATGTCTTCCTCCATTTGTATGTCTCCCTAGACGTGGTTGCTAACAACTCTGCTTAGGTTGTCCAATCATGCGTGTCTGATCCGGAGGGGTTTGGATCATGGTGCTGACACATATGATGGTAAACCTATGCCAGACCCACTCTAATCTCCTAAAATCTGAGTGGCTGCTTCCATTAGTGTTGACTGGCCCTCACACGGCAATCACTGGTCTGGTACCTTATCTCTGGTAGAATCTGGTCAAATAACTAATCTCACAGGCAATGGTAGTCCTGATCTTTTCCTTGTCATATCGAGACCTATGTCTGGCAAAAGTGAAGCCAAAACTGCTGCCCAGTAGGTCATAAACTAGTGGAAGAGGAGGATGCGGTGAAGTGCTAATCAAACTGTCGATCCACCACACTACTCATCCTCATTCATCACTATCTTCTGGAAGTGGTCTCATCTCATGTGCCAACTAACTTGCTAATATCTCTATACTTCAAGCTCCTTATTATTACCCCTTTTCTTTTTAACTCATTCCTATCATGTACACCATGTCCCATGGAAACAGGACTAATGTGGTGACATGCAAGACACTAACATCTGGTCAATCATCTAATTCACTTATGCGATGGACAGAACTAGTGGGTCTCTAAGCCCATCAAGACAATCTTGTCAGATTCCTGCTCACATCTGCTAACGTCCGAATCTGGTATAAGATAAGACTTTATACCCATTATACCTCTGCTAGCACTACAATATTCCTTGCTCACATCTAACTGACAAACAGTCTGATATCACTATAACAATCCATAAAAATGACTTGCCAGCTCAACTAAGGCCAATTCCACATATTTCTGATCAAGTCCTGAATACACTGTTATCCAAACAACTTATGAAGAAAAATCTGCATGTAAAGAAAATATACGAAAACATACCTGCCAGCTGGACTTGGAGCAGTCTTTGCACACACATCACCTATAAAAGTATCATACATCTTAATCGGCCGAGAGTGGCTCTGATACCAATTCTGTAACACCCCAAATCCGGTTCACGCTCGTGAACCGAACCGGCATGTTACAGGCCCCGGTTAGGTCGGCTAACCCGAACCTAACTCGTGCGGATCCAATCTCGACGTCTTAAGATGAAGATACGACTTGTCATGCATGGATAAATGCATAAAACCCTAACATGATACTACATGGATGACATGCAACCTAAATTTCACATCATTACAATTACGATAAAAATTCTGAAATAAAACAGATAGGGTCTCCCCTAAAAGTGCAATTATGGGCCCACCCTGTCAAAATAATATATATATATATATATATATATATATACACATGCATCCATGATTTCATTCACACAAAATCTAACATATTATGAATTCATTCTGAAGCTGGGGTTTCAACCCACCACGCTTCCGCTGCGCATCTCTGATCATGTTCACATTCTATCATGTCTCATGCATTTAAACATGTCATTCACAATATAATAACATAACAACACAATATTAAACATTCAGAAATCTAACATGTGTGTGTGTACAAGACCTCATTGCTCCTCCGTCCAAGCTGGCTCCTCCAACTCGTGATTATTACCTACATATAGTATAAAAACACGTCAGTAACAAGTGTTACTGGTCCGGAAAATAAAATAACTATAACAAGCTGGCTATGAGAGCAAACTCTCATATGAAAGAAAACATCATATACTCCACGTGAACACTCTGAAGGGCACTACTGAGGAGCCACTGGGCTGCAGACCCGGTAGCATCCCGAACTTACTGATCTGCTGCTGGTACTGTGCCGCTCTCGGCACTTCTTTTTCAGTACTTCTCGTGAAACTTTATCCTAAGCCCTCTCCTTACCTCCATATTTCTCCTGGCCTTGAGCACGAAGGCCGAGTACTCTCAGGCAGTCGCCTTTAGTACCCTTTGAACCACAAGTCCGGACATGCGCTGTACTAAACAGTACCCGTAAACCTCCACGTTCTCCGGGTGTGAGGAACTCAAACGCGGAGTTGTCAGGATCCCTCGGGAATGGAACAGTCCGCTGGCACTAATCCAGAGCCCGCTTTGACTGTCACGACATCCTCTGCATGGTACGTGCAGTCGATTTCTCCATCTCTCGTCTCACTGAAAACGCGAAAACTACATATATATAGGGCTGGGTAGGGATTTATATAATAGGCCCGAAGGCAACTTGTGGTGGATCTTGTTTTCGAAATCATCCCGAGGATCTCATCCTCGAGGGGTTATTAATCCGGAAATCTGTTCGGCTAGATGGCCCGAGTTAAGTGGGATCCAATAAAACGCCACTTAACCCGTCCTGCAAATGATAAGATAAACATACAATAGAATGACGTAAAACAGAGTCGAGTCCTAAACGGACCTGGTAGAAGCTCCAAGCATGTCATCGCGCCTAGGCGGCGAGCTCCTACTCCGTACCTACACATCAAAACTAAATACTAACGCCCGCTAACTAAATGATGCATCAAACTCAATAAACATCACACAATACGAATGACATCCATCAACAGTCAAGTAATCATAAATATGAAAGTAATTTTAACTCATCCTATTCATACTAATTTTATTGTGCTTTTCTAAGTTACATCATGGTCACTTATCATGTTCCGACTCGATCTACCTCATTAGATCACTTACTCTTCATTCACACTTAATCTCATCATGCAACTCATCGTTTCATCCATCATTAAACATTAATCACATCAATAAACTAACCCTAGCATGCTGTGCTAACAATCATCAAGTTTAAATTATAAATTCAGAGGTAATTATACCTCACGTCATCGGCAATGGGTGACGGCTAGTGTTCCGTCGCGCATCTCGAACCTAGAATTCGGCGCTCACCGGCATCCGAAGTTCGATCGAGTCCAACTGGGTGAGCTCCGTGGAAGATCCGGTGAACTCTAACGAATTCTAGAAATTCCGGTTTTCCGGCGGCGTTCCGGTGGTTTTCCGGCAGCTTCCGACGGTTTTCCGGCGAGAGTTGCCGGAGGTGATCTAGTGCCGGATAGTGGTCGTGTTGGGTACCATTGGAACCGGCTCGGTGAGCCCGACGCATCTATGACATCGGCGTGGCCAATGGAGGCGGCGGCTCGCTGGAAAATGGCTAAGATGGAGCTGCGGCGATGGGTCGCTAGATCCGGCCGGCCAAGCCGGCGATGGCCTCCGCTTCGGTCAGGAAAGGCGGCTGAGGGGTCGAGGGTGCCGAGGCGACTGCTGGATCGTGGCGGCCACGGTGTCCGGCGGCGTGATTGGCGACAGAAGCACGACGCAAATGCGTGGCTTCCTCGCATCGCGGTGGCCAGCTCGTGGCTGGGCCTGGTCGGGGCTGCAGGGCGACGCCGTGGCCGGGCTGGGCGGCGTCGATCGGCGGCCAGGCAGCGTCGGCGATGGCGGCGGTGGCGGCGGTGGCGCGTGAACAGGGGTGGCGCGGCAGTTAGGGTTTGGGCGTGGGGGAGAAAAGGTCGGGGTGAAAACTTAGTTGGGTGGCAAAATCGTAAATAATACTTGACTCGTCTCTGGCTCGAGTCAAGTATCATAACTAACTTGAAGTAAATCCTAAAAAAAAATCCATAAAAATCGGGAAAAATCCCATAAAATCAAACAAACACTAAAACATCCTAATGATATGCTCTAAGACTATCAACCCACCCAAACTGCCCGTAAAGTATCCTAACGCGATAAACGACCTAACACTAATTCTACGATCCACTATATATATAATAATAAAAAAATGAACTGCATACTCTTCATATACTCTGATAACTCATTCTTTTCTGCTGTGTTCATGACGTTATCATCATATACTTGGGTACGCATGACCCTCATAGCTCATACACGTGACTGGTGTCGCGCTCAGTACACGTGTTCTGAAACTGACTCAACTCGAAAAATAACGGTCGACCCGACCGGTTCTGAATATAAAACCCTAACTCGAATCGTGGGTTTTACAAGGCTTGCGCTGAAATTGCTTCAAAGAATGGTGGTGCTCAAGTATTCATCCAACTATTAGAGGTGCATCATGGACTTTGTGACATAAGTACAACATAACATTGTGCTGATCCACTCCCTCCACATCACCAAGGTTAACAAATGGTCCCGTACCATCTCCATTTTGACACTACGCACAGAAAATGTCCTAGCTCTTGCCTGATCTATATGTAGTACATCACATTTTCTATTGAGGATTTCATGTCATCCGAGAACCTAAGTCACACGAAGCCTATTGGATTCATAAGTGTTGAGAACTGTAACAATAGTGATAAGTGCGTGCTGTAACGACCCGCCATTTTTCATGATAATATTGTGGGCCTAACTGGCTAGGTGTTACTCAAAATTAAAGCAATTATGTCAAACATTATTAGAAATCATAACTTATAATAAAATCCCACAGTCTTGGACCGTTTCCCAGCAGCCACACTTATTCCTCAATTAAATAACAAAAAGGAGTCCTCATATTACTTTGCTCCATGTTCTAGTTGTCAATCATCTAATCTCGGATCTGCACACCTGCGGAGGCAATTCCGCGTTAGTGATTACAACACTAAGTAGTATAATAGATAAAACAAACAAGTACATTCCACCATTTTCATATATTTATTTTAATATGCGGTGGAGCGATTCCGCTATACTCCAAAACAATGCGGAGGAGGTGTCCGCTGTGATCCGCACACCCCGGCCGTAGCCTTTTTATGGGGAGGCTACCACTACCGTCTCCAGTGCCAGTGCCTCGCACACCCCGGCCGTAGCCTTTTTGTGGGGTAGCTATCACTGCACTCGGGTGATTGCTATGCCCCGTTTGTGGGGAAGCTCTCACTACCAATTCTAGTGCCAGTGCCTCGCACACCCCGGCCGTAGCCTTTTTATGGGGAGGCTATCACTGCACTCCAGTGCCAATGCCTTGCACACCCCGGCCGTAGCCTTTTTGTGGGGCGGCTATCACTGCACTCAGGTGATCGCTATGCCCCGTTTGTGGGGAAGCTCTCACTGCCAACTCTAGTGCCAGTGCCTCACACACCCCGGCCGTAGCCTTTTATGGGGCGGCTATCACTGCACTCAGTGCCAGTGCCTCACACACCCCGGCCGTAGCCTTTTTATGGGGCGGCAATCACTGCACTCTAGTGCGATGGAGGAATTGCTGTGCCTCACTCACCCCGGCCGTAGCCTTTTTATGGGGCGGCTATCACTACTCCAAAACAATATCGATGCATCACAAGATTCACACACATAACACGACCCAGTGTCGGACTGAGTCAATTCTTTAACCCCGGTTGCACTTCGTGCATGGTGGTCGAATCTGGGCTCAGGCCGACCTAGGCTACCAACAAGGAAAATACGATGTTCTACCTATTATACGTACCTGACTTGCGGGTTCGTCCGACTGTAATCCGCTAACCCTAATATGAACGGGGCATAAAATTATACATTAGTATAATTTTACTCGCGTCGAAAATGCATGCAACTAAATATTTAATATATGCCACATTAATTAATTTATTTAATTCGATAAGGTTCAACACTTCTTTATTTAATTAATTATGCTATCGCGTAATTTCTACGCGATTATCTTTTATTGATCCATTATTTTACTTTACGAATTTATTATAAGAATAATCGTTTTACTTATCAAATATAACTTTTATATGATAAAGGTGAAGTCTCTATTAAATATTCCTCATAACCCTTCAATTTAAGTTAATTGCTTTTAATCAGCCGATTAATTAATTACCGTTTATCGTGATCGAAATTTATTAATTTCATGTAATAATTTATAAATTTATTATTTTGACCACTTAACTCATATTCCTTTAAATTAATTATTTCAATGATTTTAACACGAGTTGGTATTATTATTATGATTTTTAACTCAACCCATATCGAGTCAACCCGAAATTACAAAACTGCCATTCTTCTTCTTCTTCTTCTTCTTCTTCCCGTCACCATTCTTCTCTTCACCCAAAACCAGCACCAAGCTCTTCTCTTTCGACCAAAATCTAGATCCTATCCTTCACCCATTGTCTCCCTTTCCTAGCAACCAAATTAGCAGCAACAATCAAAGGGCGACTGCACCACCACAGCGACGAACCAGCAGCCATGGCGACCTCGACCTACTGCTATGGCGACTCAGACGTGGCCAGCAGCACCGCCCCACGCGTCCCCTTCTTCCCGCACAACAACCCAACGCCCAGAAGAAGAGAAACACTACCCTACAGCGTGGTATATGCAACTGGTCGTGACACAAACGCCATGGTGCTGTTGCTGCAATTCAGCAGGACGTGCTACCATCCTTGGCAATTTCAGCAGGATGTGCTACCATTCTTAGCTGTAAATTCTATGAAATCTCACCTTTAATTACTACAACATGAGTAAGGACGTTGATGCAGCAACTGATTAGCAAAAGATTATGACTTGTTGCTGTAATTAATCACAAACACACAAGAATTGCTGCACGGCAGCAACTTATGTTCGTGGGTGAATTCCTGGTTCTAAACCAGTTACATCCTCCCTTTTTCTTGTTGATTTCTGGTCTTAGTTTCCATGATTATCTTGTATTATAATCTTTGATCATATGTATGCATGCAAACTAAGAAGAAGAGAGGAAGAAACTTACCAAAACAATGGGGAAAGCCGGCGTTTGTCCAAGGAGCTTATGTGCATGACGCCCCCTCCTTCTCCTTATAAAATGAAAGAAGGCCTAGGGTTTATGAAAACACACTTCGTTGCCAGGTAAATGGGTAAGTGATACGGTTCACTTTACTAGTTTAAACGGTTAAATAGTATGGTTTACTTAACCGGGTAAAAAAATACTTAACCGGTTAACTAATACTTTCCACTTGACCGGGTACTTGATAATTAACCGAGTAGCGGGTAAATAATTTAAATAAATTCATGGATACCAACGTTCGATCCCACCGCGTTGAATATATACATATATATATATATATATATATATATATATATATATATATATATATATTTTCCGGGTCTTTACACGTGCCCTCGTAGATAAAGGAGGATCTATAAACATTCTTCTTCTCCGAGTGTTCAAGAAGTTGGGATACTCAGTTGAGCATCTGGCTTATCACTCGTTTCCCCTACTGCATGTGACACTATAGGCACTATTTCTCTACACATCAACATATCAGTAGGACCTTTCAACATACAACGTCTATTCCATGTGATTGACTTAGACCCGGTGTTTTGTTTGCTTCTTGCACATCCCTAGATTCATGATCAAATCCAAATCTGGGGCTACAACGCCTCTTCGTGTTCGAATAAGTTCATTTCTCTGAAGCTGATTTTTTTCTTTATGGAAATGCTCTGGTACAAGCTCAGCAAAATGCTACCTCACACGTTCAACCAACCACTGTACCACTGCTTGACAACATCATTCCAAGACCAATTGTTTGTCTCTATTGCCACCAAAGGTTCCGAAGTCTCACAAGTCATCTGTAGCCTCAACCCTGTCTATAAAATAAACTTCTTAAGGCATGCTGGTGCCCTTTTGGGTTAGCTTCCATCCTGGCACGTCTGTGAGGATCCCACCTTCTTCTATCGTTGTGAAGACAGGGGCGGCCAAGGAGCAGCTTACGAGAGAAGACAAGCAAATGGTGGTAGCCCGGATATGGTTCCCTGACTCAAATGCAAAAGGATTCTCTTGCCCTTTCACCTCATTCTTGGTACCTCTTTCTCTGCCTAAAGTGAAGGCATGATATTTGGAGAGGGACGCCAAGGTGATTGTGTTACCCTAGACGACTTACCCCAGACTACCTAGAGGACTCTAATAATGGACACTTAAGGCATGATCCACCTGTTTCCTTTGGTGCATGTGCCCTCGGTGGTCCTATCACCAATGTTGATGATGTTCTACCAGCACCGCCACGTTTTGAAGAAGGTGTAATTTTCATTTCAAAAAGACTTGTCGAGATTAGCCTTCGGACTACCACTGATCCACGCCTTACTTTCCTTGGAAGCCGCCAAAAGTCGTAGATTTACAACGTGCTTACAAAAATTGCTTCGCTCGGTCCGACGGGGAGATACCCAAACTCTCTCCAGAGGTGGCTTTGCACTGGATTGCAGTAAAGGCCAACATGAAACCTACCAAGCATGCCAAGCAAAAATTCAATCCGCTGTGGAGTACCCATTTACAGTTGAGATCACAAAGCTGAAAGAGGTAGTTAATAGGATAAGTGCAATATTCTAAGTGGATTGCCAATATAGTCCTTATAAAAAATAAAAATGGCCAACTCCGCGTGTAAAACTCGCTCAATGGTTTACCGTCAGTTCAGCCCTTGAACCAGATCAAGTAGCTTGTGACTAGCCTTTTTCTTGGCTATATATGTGTTGTGAGGATATGATTTGTATGCTATGTGGTACACAGCTCTAGTTTCCTCAATTATTAGACACACTCAGTTGGACACTACGTTGCTATGACACTCAATTTCAGTTCAAGTTTTATTGTGCCATAGTTAGATTTTCGGACTTTGTTCTATATATGTAAAGAGCGAATTTCATTTGTTTGAAAGCCCCATTTGGTTGATCCTAACCCTAGGATTTATGGCATGGTTCCAAACGTTGTTCCTGGGTGCCCTATGGTGAAAACCATAGGTGTGCAATTTCTGCGTTGGGAGAAAAGGTGCCCGGTCAGTGCATAGGCGCCTTGCTAATTTTTCAACCCTTGCAGTGTGAACTCTAAGTAGCTGGCCTAGTACCGTTGTGCCTAGACTTAGGGTTTTTCCTCCTCCCATAGATGTAAAGGTGCCCCAACAATGCCTTTGCACCCACTCAGGTTGTGTCTGTGTGCGAACCACCTCTCACATTCCTGACCAACACTTTTGTGATATAGGTATGGCCACGTAATCCTATCGAGTCATACAGTAAAAGCACTCGCCAAGTTCTGTTGCGGCTAGACTATTTTTTAGCCTATAAATATACCCTAATTTCCACCATTTCACACCCTTTCACTCCCGTCCTCCTCTTCTCCGACCATCTTCCACTATTTTTCCAACCTTCCCCAGCCTCCATAGCCACTAGCAGTTGAGCGTCTTGCGGTTGGAAACCCCAATACACCTCTTGCTAGATTCTTTGAGGTAAAAACCAAACATTTTCTCCACTTTTTCCGCCATGCTTGGGTCTATTTTCATGTGCTAGTTGTTGTGCTTTAGTGCTGCATGATAGTATATGTGTAGATCTATGTTTGTGGAATATGTTAGCTTTCATTTGAGCTCATTTGGAGTTGTATAGAGGAAATAAGCCATTTTTGCTCTAGGATGTTAGATCCATATGCTTGTTCAGTAGATCAAGCATATCTTTTACTATAGACATTAGTTTTGCATTACTCTTGTTGTATTTACTCACTGGCATGGAGATAAACAAGTTGTACTTTGATAATTTTGTATAATATGGTCGTTTGGGGCTTGTTTGGGTGCAAAACTTGACTAAAGGTGGTAACTTTCTCAATTCCAATGACATAAATGTCCATTTCACCAACTTTCCCACTAATTTCTTGCTGTTTTTTTGCTGCAACCTTTTGTACATGATTAAGTGTAACACCCTGTTTCGGCTCACCCGTGAACCGACCACCCGGAAATGTCACCGGCGACCGAACTGTTCGCTAATCTACTAGATTCGGTTAAGCCGACCCAGATCTACTCTCGGCGTCTCAAGATGGAGATGCAAATATGAAATGCATGAATGGGAACGATTGGGTTCTAACACGGTCCTACATGCATGTTGTGATGTACAAGCAAAATAAGACAAAACAACAAATGAGAAACCAAAAGAAAATACATACAATTTTAAAAATACGATAACACATAACAATCTACCATGGCACTCAATCATTATCTCATTCGTTTTTACCTGAGCCAAGTCTGAACTCCAAGGCTCCCTACTCATTCACATTTATCAGTTCGTTTCATAACAAGTAATTCATTCAAGTAAACACATCAAAATTATCATTTACATAACAATAACACACCATCATTATACGTTACACGAGGCAGGTACATGTGTGCGCGGTTCTGTGCTACTCCTCCGCAATCCCGACAGCCTTCATCGCTCGCATTCCTCACCTACATATATATAGAAAAACTGCCAGTAACGAGTGTTACCGGCCCATAAAATAACTAATATCAATCTGGCACAGGAGAGCAAACTCTCCTGTTGGATCAAAACCATATACTTCCTCAAGAACTCTCATCAGGGCACATACGGGAGTCGTCGCCTTCGGGTCGACAGCATCCCCCTTTCTTTCTCATTCTCATACCTTGGCCATTTCTCTATCGCTTCTCGCATCAAATTTCATTCCTTACCGCCCTCTGCACCTTCCATATAACTCCTGGCCTTGAGCACAAAGGCCGAGCACTCTCAGGCAGTCACCTTCAGTACCCTTTGAACCACAAGTCTAGACATGCACTGCATTGCAGTACCCATAAACCTCCACACTTCTCCGGGTTTGAGGAACTCAAAGGTGGAGTTGTCCGGATCCTTCGGGAATGAAGTGGGTTCTCCCCAGCTCCAGATTCCGCTCTTCCGAGCACACGCCCTATCTGAAGACGTGGCCGCAAGTAACCCTCATCCCATCTCTCACCGAAAACGCGAAACTATACATATATAGGCCTGGGTTGGGATTTATACAATAGGCCCGAAGGCAACTTGAGCTGGATCTGAAGTTCGAAAACAAATTCGAGGGATCTCATCCTCGAGGGTTATTAATCCAAAAAAAGAATTGTTGGCTAAATGACCCTAGTTAAGTGGGATTCGATAAAACGCCACTTAACTCGTCCTGCACATGATAAAACAAATACACAATAGAATAGCGTAAAATAGAGAACGAGTCCTAAACGGACCTGGTAGAAGCTCCAAACGGGTCCACACGCCTAGGCGGCGAGCTCCTACACCGTACCTACACAATCAAGCTAAAAACTAACGCCCAAATGATGAATCACACATCCTATAGCATGAACACACAATCAACACAATAACGCATCAATCAACACACATCAACCTATATCAATTCTAGCAAGTCTACTTAGGCTAGTTTGCATTAGATCATGATCATTACCTAGTTACCCTAATTAGTTTCTTAGCCTCCATTTTTAACACCACTCATTCAAACAAATTTCAAAATTTATCCTTAATCAAATCTACATTTATATATATTATTATAACACACAATTCACCAACCCTAGCATGCAATTCTAATAATCAATACTTTCAAATAATTAAGTTAAAATAAATTATACATCGCATCGTTGAAAATCGGCGATGGCTAGGGTTTCCATTTAGCTGCTCGGAACTCGAATTCGGCAACTAGCGGCGTCCGAAGTCCTATCAGATTGGATCGGGTGCGTTCGGCGGATGATCTGGCAGAATTTCCCAGGAATCCAATTTTCAGGTGGTTCCGACAGTTTTCCGGCGAGTGTTGGCGGTTTCAGGAGATGATTCGGGACGGGCCAATCAGGGGGTCTATCGGCACCAGTTCGACGAGCTTTGTCCGATGGTGGTGTCAAACAAAGCAGCCGGGGCGGTGATGGCCGTCGGCGGTAGTGTCGAAAATGGGTGGAGGCGGCAGCGTGCTCCGATCAGGGCTACAGCCCGGCCTCGACGGTGCTCGGGATGGTGGGGGAAATGTCGGCGACAGCGAGGGGTGGTCGTCGGGGTCACAGCGGCGGCGGCAGCCCAGACGACCGCTAATCGACTGAGGGAGGTCATCGCGGCTTGTGGGGCGATTCCGGTGTCTTGGCGGTGAGACGGTGGCCGAGGTGGGTCATGGCAGCATGACGATGGCATGGCGGGGCAGGGCGGCATTGCTCGGCGGTAGTGTGGCATCGGTGGCGGCGGCGGTAGCACACAACATTGGCGGCAGAAGGGTTTGGGGTGAGGAAGGTGTCGGGGAAGATGAAGGGGCGTGCGATGGCATATTTGTAAATTAAACTTGACTCGACTCCGACTCGAGTCAATAATAATAACTATCTCCTAATAAATCCTATAAAAAATCCAAAAAATTTGGGAAAAATCCCATAAAATCAAACGACAGCAACATCCAAATGATATGTTCTATAACTAATAACCCACCCGAATATAATCCAACGCGTCCTAATGCGTTATTTGGCATAAAACTATTCTGCGATAAAATAAAAATAACAATCAATACTGTATACCTCCATATACTTGATAACCAATTTTTCATCATCTTTTAGATGTTATCATTGTACACTTGAGCATAAATGACCCTCATCGCTCATAACTCATAGCTGGCCTCAACTCAGCTTGCGGTCCATGAAGCTAACTCGACTCGAACCAACGGTTGAACCGACTGGTTCACTCCCGTAAAACTCTGACTCGAGTCACAGGTTTTACATTGAGGTGGTACAGAAGCTAGTTGTCCCTAAAATATCAGTCTAAATGAACTCTTTAAAGGGCATGAACATCACTTATAAGTCCGAACTATGCTTGCAGGGATGTACATTTTCTTTGTTACCATTGTGACAGCATTGGATTTTAGAAGTATTAGAGGACTCAGTAAAATATGGTAAAATCATGTACCATTCAATTAGTGTCTACCTACAACTTAGAGAATTTGGGGTAATTTGGATGTCATTTAGTTGGTAAATAAAATCAATTACTTTGAGTGGATAGGAATGTAGGGTAAAATAATTCATGAGCTACTATTGTAAAATTGTAAATCCTAGTCAATTGGTGGTAAAATTTCTTGAAAATATTCCTGGGCCTTAGGATGTGGCCTATTGGATCTCTTTGAGAGCATTTGGATCTGTAAATTAGCCTCTAGAATTTCCCCAACCCATAGAGGTCGAGATTGTCCTATGCAACTGCAGAAATCTCCATGTAAAATACCTTGCCTTCTCGATTTTCCCCAGGGTTCTTCGATTTTCAGTCTGAAATTTGTAGGATTTTAGATCAAGATGTGGTGGTCATATAGAATTTTTTAGATTTGTTTGCCATCTCCAAGCGCATGACCTGCCCTTAACAAAATTAGTGTGTAACTCAACAACATTATTTCCAACAGCCTAACCATAACTTAGTGGGCCTAGATCATCATATTAGACCATGAGTGAGTCCATGGAGATTTTGTAATTGTTCCATAGTGTGTTAGGACCAAACTGCCCAAGTGTCAACCCATTTTGAACCCACATGGCCCATCATAAAAATAGTGGACCTAGAGATGTCCAGGTAATTAAGATTAAGGCTTAAGTGAAATTACTCAGTAATTGTGCCATTAATAATTTACACATTAATTAAGATGCTTAATATTTATTAGAATGTAATTAATTAACCTAATTGAGTTAATTAAGATACTGAGTGTGTTTATGCATGTGTGAAGGCTTTGCCTAGTTTTGTGTGCCAATGGGATTAGAGTGATTAGTGTTTCATTGCATTGCTAGTATACGTGGAGTAAGCTCGCCGAGTTAGGATGAGGAACACCCCTCACCCATGTCTATACGACTTCGCCTACTTGGCTTTCTATTTGGCTCTATTGTAGTTTTGTTTTATTATTATAGAGCAAAGTTACTGGTGTTTTATTGGATGCCACTAACTATAGGTCGTTTAGATGAATTTTATCTGCAATTGAACAAAACTTCAAGGTAATCTTGTATTGATATTGTTGGAAATTTTAATACTGTAAAGGTTGAAATTTGTATACTTGGTTGGAAAGGTAGATCCCAAAAGCAATATACAGAAACAAATCGTCAGTCTCGAATCCAAGGCAAACTGTACCACTTTCTTCAATACAAGTGTAACGTCTTATGTCCTTGCCAATATTATTTAATTTATTTTTCTTTCTCTTGAGTAGGACATAGCTATAGTAAACTCTTTGTTTTTTAGTGCATTTTTTTTCTTCGTTAGTATAGAAAGATAATTTGGATTATATAATTATGTATTAATTATATTGAGTTTGGCCAATAAGATCTTTATCTAATGCTCAACCATAAAATAGGACAAATGGTCAAGTGAAATACCCTATGAATTATTTTGTCAGACAGGCTTTTACCTTTAGGCAACAAGTTGAGCACGTTCACATATGATCTAATTTCATATCACTAACGGTCAGGTCAACTAGTTTTCATGTATAATGTGTGGGCTTAGGCACTTATTTACACAATTAAGTGATCTAATTGAAAGTTTAACATTATTAGTTGTCCAATTGTCAAGTTTTGCCCCAGGGTGAGAGTCGGTCATTGGATATAGACGAGTTTGTCAACTTAGGCATCCGTGTAAGAGGTTTAAGGGTAGTTTAGTATGTAGTGATTAAGCAACGGATGTTCTAATGTGATTAGAAGGCCATAAGTATTTAAGGAGCCAATAGGGGGAGCGACCTTTCACTTTTGCAATTTCAAGCCATAGAGGCTCTCTCTCTCTAATGACTTCTCTCTAGCCATATTCTCTCTAGGTCCTCTCTTTGGCCACCACCTCTCTCTACTTGTTGGGGATTGTGTGAAAAAGTTTGGTGTCGGGTTCTAGGTGTTTTCATCGAAGAAGAGATAAGTAATTTCAACTAAAATAATTAATTAGTATAGATTCATACATCATCTTCATGTTCAATCTTAGTTTGACATTTTATGTTATCTACATGCTTGTCTTCTTATTTTATGTTGGTAAAACTTACAAGAACAATGTTTAAGGCGTTAATTCATGTTTAGAATCACTATAAATAAGCTTACATATAGTTCTAATGATGTTTACTGGGTTACAAAATCAAGTTGTTAGAAAGTAATGAGTTTAGAACTTGTTCACCATTTTTTTGTTTTTTTGTCGAAATAAAAATCATAAAAATGTAGGTTAAATCATGTTAGATTAAAAACCTACTACATCCTTTGCTTTATTATTTGGAGATTAAGAAAATATTATTGTTCTTTGATAAAAATCGGGCCTAAAAAAAGGATAAAGAAATTTAGCTTAGAAATCGTAGCACCATCGCCAAAAATTGATATGTCAGAATGGACCTGATAGCCAAAAATAGATATGTTAGAATGGACCTGACAGGCAATAATGGATATGTCAGAATGGACCAAACAGCCAAAAATGGTTATGTCAGAATGGACCTCACAGCCAAAAATAGATATGTCAGAATGGACCTAACACCCAAAAA
The DNA here is from genome assembly GCA_033002965.1 of Piper betle. Lineage (NCBI taxonomy): Eukaryota > Viridiplantae > Streptophyta > Magnoliopsida > Piperales > Piperaceae > Piper > Piper betle. The sequence goes on along the minus strand of JAURVB010012288.1, from coordinate 113,664 downwards.
TAGATATGTCAGGATGGACCTGACAGCCAAAAATGGATATGTCAGAATGAACCTGATAGCAATAAATTGATATGTCAGAATGGACCTGACAACAAAAAATAGATATGTCAGGATGGACCTAACAGCTAAAAATAGATATGTCAGAATGGACCTGACAGCCAAAAATTTATATGTCAGACTGGACCTGACAGCCATTAATGGATATGTCAGAATGGACCTGACAACTAATAATGGATATGTCAGAATGGACCTAACAGCTAATAATGGATATGCCAGAATGGACCTGACAGCCAATATTAGATATGCCAGATTGGACCTGACAGCGAAAAATGGATATGTCAGAATGGACCTGACAGCCAAAATGCATATGTTAGAATCGACCGGACAGCAAAAAATTGATATGTCAGAATGGACTGGATACCCAAAATGGATATGTCAGAATGGACTGGACAGCCAAAATGGATATGTCAGAATAAACTTGACAGCAAGTACCGACTAATCTCAGAATGAAACTGGAGACCACCTAATCTAAGAATGAACTGGGAGACAAACTTTTAATCTCAGAATGACTTGAGAGCCTGAAGAACAACATTAAGCTTGATCCCGACATGGGTATGTAGGCTAATCAAGATTGATTGATTTCAGCTCACCTAAGGAAAATTACAACTATGGTTGGTGGTTCATTTACAAACTCAGGGTAGGAGAATGGATAATTAATTGGACTTTGTTTTATTTTCTTGTGTTATACATGTGTCTTTGGGAAACGATCCAAGACTGTGGAGTAACGCCCGAACCGGTTAGGGTTGGTCGTTACATGGCTGATTTGGTTTAATATCAAGTAACGCCTAGCCAGCTGGGCCTATAGTATTGTGAAAAAAATGGCAAGTCGTTATAAGTGGTATCAGAGCATAGTTTCCCACAAGCTCACATTTTATGACTCAAGTACCTTGTTGAAAAGTCCAGTTTTTATCTTTTTCGACTGTGTTATGTTATTGATTAACAAAGTTCTTCGCTAATAAACCTCAGTCAAAACTGAAACAAGAATATATAAATGAACCATGATGGCTTGATTTGTTAGGTGTTTATCATCTTGCTGTTATAATATTTCTAGGACGAAATATCTCTAAGTTGGGGAGATTGTACAAACAATGATTTTTATTACAAGACTTGAACCTAAATACTATGAAATAAATATAGATGAACCGATATGGTTGGTTATCAAGTCGCCCGGTCATGGTTCGACTTAAGGTCACCTACATATTCATGAATGGATGATGGGGTGTGAGAATTTAATGAAGGGGCTCGATGAACCGAAGAAATACCAATGGATGATGGGGTAAGAGAATTTAATCATGGGGCTTATTGAACCTAGGAAATACCAATGGATGATGGGGTATAAAAATTTAATTGAGCGAATGGTCGATGTGTATATATATGCAGAAGGAGGGAGTATTTCAGGCATCATCTCCATCCCAGACGACCTCCCCATTACTGTGTGAATATTTCATTTCTCATCTTATTAGTTTCCATTTGGATTCTTGCATGCAAAGTTTTGTTGGAGACACCTTTGTTAAGTTGCTAGATCCCTAGCGTCATATGCATGAGTTTCCTTTCGACTGCTTAGTATGAACTGCTGCGAGTCTTTGGGGTTGGGTGTTTGTTTTGTGTTTTGTTAATGGATATATCAGAATGGACCTAACAGCCAAAAATGGATATATCAGAATGGACTTGACAGCCAAAAATAGATATGTCAGAATGGACCTTACAGCCAAAAATAGATATGTCAGAATGGACCTAACCGCCAACAATAGATATGTCAGAATGGACCTGACAGCCAAAAATGGTAATGTCAGAATGGACCTGACAACAAAAAATGGATATGTCAGAATGGACCTGACAACCAAAAATTGATATGTCAGGATGGACCTGACAGCCAAAAATGGATCATATGTTAGAAAGGACCGGACAACAAATAATTGATATGTTAGAATGGACCTGACAGCCAGTAATAGATATGTTAGCATGGAATAGACAGCCAAAAATAGATATGTCAGAATGGACCTGACAGCTAAAATTTGATATGTCAGAATGGACCGGACAGCTAAAAATGCATATGTTAGAATGGACATCACAACAAAAAATGGAAATGTCAGAATGGACCTAACAGCCAAAAATTGATATGTTAGAATGGACCTGACTGCCATTAATAGATATGTCACAATGGACCGGACAACAAATAATGGATATGTCAGAATGGACTGAATAGCCCAAATGGATATGTCAGAATCGACTGGACAACCCAAATTGATATGCCAGAATGGACTTTACAGCAAAATATGGATATGTCAGAATGGACCTGACACCCAAAATGGATATATTAGAATAGACTTGACAACAAATACCGACTAATCTCAGAATGAATTAGGAGACCACCTAATCTCAGAAAGAACTGGGAGACCACCTAATTTCAGAAAGAACTGGGAGACCACCTAATCTCAGAATGAACTGGGAGACAAACTTTTAATCTCTGAATGACCTGAGAGCCTGAAGAACTACATTGAGCTTGATCCCGACAGGAGTAAGTAGGCTAATCAAGATTGATTGATTTCAGCTCACCTAAGGAAAATTACAACTATGGTTTGTGGTTCATTTACAAACTCAGGATAGGAGAATGGATAATTAATTGGACTTCCTTTTATTTTCTTGTGTTATACATGTGGCTTTAGGAAACGATCCAAGACTGAGGAGTAACGCCCGAACCGGTTAGGGTTGGTCGTTACAGGGTTGGTTTGGTTTATTTTCAATTAACGCCTAGCCAGCTGGGACTATAGTATTGTGAAAAAAATGGTGGGTCGTATAGGTGGTATCAGAGCACGGTTTCCCATAAGCTCACATTTTTTGACTGAAGTACCTTGTTGAAAAGTCCAGTAATTATCTTTTACTGTGTTATGTTATTGATTAACAAACTTCTTCACTAATAAACCTCAGTCAAAACTGAAACAAGAATGTATAAATGAACCATGATAGTTCGATGTATCAGGTGCTTATCATCTTCTTGTTATAATATTTCGAGGACAAATTATCTCTAAGTTGGGGACATTGTAAAAACCATGATTTTTATTATAAGATTCGAACCTAAATATTATCAAATAAATATAGATGAACCGATATTGTTGGTTATCAAGTCGACAGGTCATGGTTCGACTTAAGGTCACCTAGAAAATACCTATTCATGAATGGATGATAGGGTGTGAGAATTTAATGAAGGGGCTCGTTGAACCTAAGAAATACCAATGGATGAAGGGGTGTGAGAATTTAATGAAGGGGCTTGTTGAACCTAGGAAATACCAATGGATGATGGGGTGTGAGAATTTAATGGAGGGAATAGTTGAAGTGTATATATATATAGGAGGAGGGAGTATTTCTTCCCTCATCTCTGTCCCAGACGACCTCCCCAATACTATGTGAGTATTTCATCCCGCATCTTATTTGTTTCTATTTGGATTCTTGCATGCAAAGTTTTTGGAGATGCTTTTGTTAAGTTGCTAGATCCCTAGCGTCTTATGCATGGGTTTCCTGTCGACTGATTGGTATGAACTGCTGCAAGTCTTTGGGATTGGGTGTTTGTTTTGTGTTTTGATAAAGGATATGTCAGAATGGACTTGACAGCTAATAATGGATATGTTAGAATGGACCTGACAGCTAAAAATAGAAATGTTAGAATGGACCTGACAGACAAATATGGATGTTGGAATGGACCTGAGAGCAAATAATGGTAATATCAGAATGGACCTGGAGCCAATAATGGATATGCCAGAATGGACCTGACAGCCAATAATGGACATGTTAGAATGGACCTGACAGCCAATTATGGACAAGTTAGAATGGTCCTGACAGCTAAAAATAGATATGTCGAATGGACCTGACAGCAAAAAATGGATGTGTCAGAATAGACCTGACAGCCAATAATGGATATGTCAAAACAGACCTAACAGCTAATAATCGATATTTAAGAAAGGACCTGACAGGTAATAATATATATCTTAGAATGGACCTGACAGCTAAAAATTGATATGTCAGAATGGATCTGATAGCTAATAATGGATATGTTAGAATGGACCTAACAACTAAAAATTGACATGTCAAAATGGACCTGACAGCCAATAATGGATATGTAAGAATGGACCTAACAGCTAAAAATGACTAATCTCAGAATGTCCTGGGAGACCACCTGATCTCAGAATGAACAGGGAGACAAACTTTTTATCTTTAAACGACCTGAGAGCCTATAGAACCAACGTAATGGGCCTAAGTAATTTCTTTAAAATGGTTAACCTAAGTTAAAGATTTATAGTCTATTCCCACTTATAAACAGGATCTTCTCCCAATAGGTATTAGATGTGGGACTAAGTTGAGGGATCTCACAATCCACCAATCTTAGGAAATTTCGTCCCCGAAATGCCTATACTCTGCCCGTTGCTAGCCCCAGCCCACGACCTTTCTGTCCCGTGGTCGGCAGCCTAGCCAACGTCCTTAGTCTAGCCCATTGCTTGCCCCAGCCCATGACCTTTTTAGTCTGTAACCGGATCTATAATTAAAAATCTATAGTCCATTCCCACTTATAAACAAGATCTTCTCCCAATAGGTACAGAGCACGGTTTCCCACAAGCTTACATTTTATGACTCAAGTACCTTGTTGAAAAGTCCAATAATTATCTTTTTTTCACTGTGTTAAACCTCAATCAAAACTGAAACAAGAATATATAAATGAACCATGATGGTTTGATGTGTAAGGTGCTTATCATCTTGCTGTTATAATATTTCGGGGACGAAATATCTCTAAGTTGGGGAGATTGTAAAAACCATGATTTTTCTTACAAGACTCGAACCTAAATATTATGAAATAAATATAGATGAACCGATATTGTTGGTTATCAAGTCGACCGGTCATGGTTCAACTTAAGGTCACCTAGAAAATACCTATTCATGAATGGATGATGGGGTGTGAGAATTTAATGAAGGGGCTCGTTGAACCTAAGAAATAGCAATGGATGATGGGGTATTACAATTTAATTAAGGGGCTCGTTGAACCTAGGAAATATCAATGCATGATGGGGTATGAAAATTTAATGGAGGGAATGGTTGAAGTGTATATATATGCAGAAGGAGGGAGTATTCCAGGCATCATCACCGTCCTAGACGACCTCCCCATTACTGTGTGAGTATTTCATTCCTAACGTCTTTGTTAAGTTGCTAGATCCCTAGCGTCTTATGCATGGGTTTCCTATCGATTACTTAGTATGAACAGCTGCGAGTCTTTAGGGTTGGGTGTTTGTTATGTGTTTTGTTAATATATATATATGAATAGACCTGACAGCCAATAATGGATATGTCAGAATGGACCTGAAAGCCAAAAATGGATGCCAGAATGGACCTGACAGCCAAAAATAGATATGTCAAAATGGACTTGATAGCTAAAAATGGATATTTCAGAATGGACCTAACAGTTAAAAATGGATATGTCAGAATGGAGCTAACAGCTAAAAATGGATATATCAGAATGGACCTGACAGCCAAAAATTGATAAGTCAGAATGGACCTGACTGCCAAGAATGGATATGTCATAATGGACCTGAGAGCGAATAATGGATATGTCAGAATGGAACTGACAGCCAAAATGGATATGTTAGAATGGACCTGACAGCCAATAATGGATATGTCAAAATAGACTTGACAGCCAAAATGGATATATCAGAATGGAACTAACAGATAATAATAGATATGTCAGAATGGACCTGACAGCAAGTAATTGATATGTAAGAGTGGACGTGACAGCCAAAATGGATATGTTAGAATGGACCTGACAGCTAATACGTATGTCAGAATGGACCTGACAGCCAAAATGGATATGTCGGAATGGACCTGACATCTAAAATAGATATGTCGAAATGTACCTGACAGCCAAAATTGACATGTCAGAATGGACATGACAGCCAATAATGACTAATTTAAGAATGAACTGGGAGACCACCTATTCTCAGAATGAACTGGGAGACCACCTAATCTCAGAATGGACTGGGAGACTACCTAATCTTAGAATGAACTGGGAGACAAACTTTTAATCTCAGAATGAACTGGGTGACAAATTTTTAATCTCAGAATGACTTGAGTGCCTGCGGAACTACATTGAGCTTGATCCCGACATGTGGCTTTGGGAAACGATCCATGACTTTGGAGTAATGTCCAAACCGGTTAGGGTTGGTCGTTACAGGGTTGGTTTAGTTTAATTTCAATTAACGCCTCGCCAGCTGGGCCCATAGTATTGTGAAAAAAATGGCAAGTCGTTAAGTGAAATGGTTAAGTAGACCATGTTGATTACCCAATTATCCGGTTCAAGGAATTACGGTGAAAGGGTGATTCCACGTTCCCTAGCCGTCATTTTATACATTATAAAAGGAAAAGGGGGGGGGTTTGGGGTTGGGGGAGGGCGTCATCTACATTTTTCCTCCTCAGACAGACACTGGATTTCCTCCTTCGCTCGGGTAATTTTCTTTCCTTTCTTTTTCTTTTGTTGCATGCATACACATGTTGCATAAATCATAAACATGATAAACATAAGAATTAAATGAGAAATCAACAAGGGAAGAAGAAAACCAGGAGGACGTTGTAACGACCCGCCATTTTTCATGATAATATTGTGGGCCTAACTGGCTAGGTGTTACTCAAAATTAAAGCAATTATGTCACAAGCAATTATGTCAAACATTATTAGAAATCATAACTTATAATAAAATCCCACAGCCTTGGACCGTTTCCCAGCAGCCACACTTATTCCTCAATTAAATAACAAAAAGAAGTCCTCATATTACTTTGCTCCATGTTCTAGTTGTCAATCATCTAATCTCGGATCTGCACACCTGCGGAGGTAATTCCGCGTTAGTGATTACAACACTAAGTAGTATAATAGATAAAACAAACAAGTACATTCCACCATTTTCATATATTTATTTTAATATGCGGTGGAGCGATTCCGCTATACTCCAAAACAATGCGGAGGAGGTGTCCGCTGTGATCCGCACACCCCGGCCGTAGCCTTTTTATGGGGAGGCTACCACTACCGTCTCCAGTGCTAGTGCCTCGCACACCCCGGCCGTAGCCTTTTTGTGGGGTAGCTATCACTGCACTCGGGTGATTGCTATGCCCCGTTTGTGGGGAAGCTCTCACTACCAATTCTAGTGCTAGTGCCTCGCACACCCCGGCCGTAGCCTTTTTATGGGGAGGCTATCACTGCACTCCAGTGCGAATGCCTTGCACACCCCTGCCGTAGCCTTTTTGTGGGGCGGCTATCACTGCACTCAGGTGATCGCTATGCCCCATTTGTGGGGAAGCTCTCACTGCCAACTCTAGTGCCAGGGCCTCACACACCCCGGCTGTAGCCTTTTTATGGGGCGGCGATCACTGTACTCAGTGTCAGTGCCTCACACACCCCGGCCGTAGCCTTTTTATTTGGCGGCAATCACTGCACTCTAGTGCGATGGAGGAATCGCTGTGCCTCACTCACCCCGGCCGTAGCCTTTTTATGGGGCGGTTATCACTACTCCAAAACAATATCGATGCATCACAAGATTCACACACATAACCCGACCCAGTGTCGGACTGAGTCAATTCTTTAACCCCGGTTGCACTTCGTGCATGGTGGTCGAATCTGGGCTCAGGCCGACCTAGGCTACCAACAAGGAAAATACGATGTTCTACCTATTATACGTACCTGACTTTTAATCAGCTGATTAATTAATTACCGTTTATCGTGATCGAAATTTATTAATTTCATGTAATAATTTATAAATTTATTATTTTGACCACTTAACTCATATTCCTTTAAATTAATTATTTCAATGATGTTAACATGAGTTGGTATTATTATTATGATTTTTAACTCAACCCATATCGAGTCAACCCGAAATTACAAAACTGCCATTCTTCTTCTTCTTCCGGTCACCATTTTTCTCTTCATCCAAAACCAGCACCAAGCTCTTCTCTTTCGACCAAATTCTAGATCCTATCCTTCACCCATTGTCTCCCTTTCCTAGCAACCAAATTAGCAGCAACAATCAAAGGGCGACTGCACCACCACAGCGACGAACCAGCAGCCATGGCGACCTCGACCTGCTGCTATGGCGACTCAGACGTGGCCAGCAGCACCGCCCCACGCGTCCCCTTCTTCCCGCACAACAACCCAACGCCCAGAAGAAGAGAAACACTACCCTACAGCGTGGTATATGCAACTGGTCGTGACACAAACGCCATGGTGCTGTTGCTGCAATTCAGCAGGACGTGCTACCATCCTTGGCAATTTCAGCAGGACGTGCTACTATTCTTGGCTGTAAATTCTATGAAATCTCACCTTTAATTACTACAACATGAGTAAGGACGTTGATGCAGCAACTGATTAGCAAAAGATTATGACTTGTTGCTGTAATTAATCACAAACACACAAGAATTGCTGCACGGCAGCAACTTATGTTCGTGGGTGAATTCCTGGTTCTAATCCAGTTACATCCTCCCTTTTTCTTGTTGATTTCAGGTCTTAGTTTCCATGATTATCTTGTATTATAATCTTTGATCATATGTATGCATGCAAACTAATAAGAAGAGAGGAAGAAACTTACCAAAACAATGGGGAAGCCGGCGTTTGTCCAAGGAGCTTATGTGCATGACGCCCCCCCTCCTTCTCCTTATAAAATGAAAGAAGGCCTAGGGTTTATGAAAACACACTTCGTTGCCGGGTAAATGGGTAAGTGATACGGTTCACTTTACTAGTTTAAACGGTTAAATGGTATGGTTTACTTAACCGGGTAAAAATACTTAACCGGTTAACTAATACTTTCCACTTGACCGGGTAATTGATAATTAACCGGGTAGTGGGTAAATAATTTAAATAAATTCATGGATACCAACGTTCGATCCCACCGCGTCGAATATATATATATATATATATATTTCCGGGTCTTTACAATCTCCCCAACTTAGAACTATTTCGTCCCCGAAATATCATAGCATAAATTTGATTTACATAGATTTTATGCTACAAACAAGCTAGTATATTTTCTGGCCATTTCCTGTTCAGTCTCCCATGTCACTTCTTCTGATCCCTGATTTCTCCATAATACCTTTACCAAAAGGGATCTCCTTGCTACGGAGTGTCTTTGTTTCCCTTGCCAAGATTCGAATCGGTTTTTCCTCGTAGGTTAAATCCGACTGTAGCTCTAAATCTGCAAAATTTCTGATAATGTGATTCTCATCTCGTACATATTTCTTTAGCATTGACACATGAAAGACATTGTGTACACCATCAAGGCTTGGTGGTAATGCTAATCTATATGCACAACTTCCGATTCGATCCAAAATTGGAAATGGTCCTATGAATCTTGGCTTCAACTTTCCTGATGTTCTAAATCTGATCACTCCCTTTTTAGGTGAGGTCTTAAGGTAGATGAACTCCCCAACTTGGAATTCTAAGTCCTTCCTTCGAGTATCAGCATAACTTTTCTGCCGATCCTGAGCTGCCTTAAGCCTTTGCTGGATGAGTTGCACCTTTTCAGCTGCTTCTCTCACCATCTCTGGCCCGACTATAACCATCTCTGTAGACTCCAACCAGCATGATGGAGATCGACAAGGCCTACCGTAAGGCTTCAAACGGTGCCATTCCTATACTGGCTTGGTAAGAGTTATTATAGGTGAATTCAGCCTAGGCTCAGTGTTTCTCCCATTCTCCTCCCCAGTCGAGGATGCAAGCTCTCAACAAATCCTCCAAGGTTTGATTGGTCCTCTCACTCTGACCATCAGTTTGGGGGTGATACGCTGTACTTAACTTGATTTGGGTCCCCATAGCTTTTTGGAAAACTTCCAAAAATGTGACGTGAATAGGGGATCTCTGTCAGAGACTATCTCCTTTGGAATTCCATGCAGCCTGACAATGTTATTTATGTACAGTTCTGCTAAGTATTCCGCCGTCCTTGTTGATTTTGTGGGGATAAAATGAGCTGCCTTAGTCAAACGGTCCACAACTACCCATATAGAGTCATGTCTCTTCAAAGTCCTTGGGAGTTTAGTAATAAAATCACATGTGACACGCTCCCATTTCCAGGTAGGTATCTCCAAAGGTTGTAATAATCCACCGGGTAGTTGATGTTGGGCTTTGATCAATTGGCACGTCTGACACTTGGAAACAAAATCCACCACATCCCTCTTCATTCCAACCCACCAGTAGGTTCGTTTCAAGTCCTGGTACATCTTTGTAACACCAGGGTGTATTGAGAACCTTGAACGATGAGCTTCTTTCAGAATATCTCGTTTTAATGCATCATTGTTGGGTACACACAATCTCCCTCTAAATCTGATTACACTGTTGGAATCTGCTACAATGTTGGGAGTTTTGTCCAACATTTCATTGAGCTTCTCATCTTCCATTTGTGTTAGCTTAACTCGGTCCACCAATTCATTGGAGATAACCAGGTTTGCCAGTAGTCCTGTCATACGTTCCACCGGGTTAATAGCTACCACCTCAGCTGACATAGCCCAAAGTCTAGCTAGTTGTTGACCCTTGTCCACCTTGCCCTTCCGACTCAACGCGTCAGCTACAACGTTTGCTTTTCCCGGATGGTATAAAATTTGGAAATCATAGTCCTTCAAGTATTCCATCCACCGTCTCTGTCGAAGGTTAAGGTCATTCTGGGTGAAGATATACTTCAAACTTTGATGATCGGTGAAAACTTCGAACTGGGCTCCGTACAAGTAATGCCTCCAAATCTTTAGGGCAAAAACCACTGCTGCCAGTTCCAAGTCATGGGTTGCATAATTTTGCTCGTGAATCTTCAATTGGCGAGAGGCGTAAGCCACCACTTTACCATCTTGCATAAGGACACATCCTAACCCCACTAGAGATGCATCACTGAAGACCACGAATCCTTCATTGCCATTTGGTATAGTCAAAACTGGTGCAGTAGTTAAACTCTTCTTCAATAGATTGGAAACTCTCCTCACACTTGTTACTCCATTCGAACTTAACCCCATTGTGTGTAAGCTTAGTCATTGGCGATGCCACCACGGAGAAATCTTTAATGAACTTCCGATAGTAACCTGCTAGTCCAAGGAAACTTTGGATATCTGTGACTGACTTGGGTTGTGGCCAATCAGTGACTGCTCTGCACTTTTGATGGATCCACAGCTGACTCCCGCCTTTGAGACAACATGTCCGAGGAAGTTCACCTCCTTCATGCCATGAATTCACACTCTTGATAATTTGGCGCATACAGTTGATTATCTCTCAAAACTTGAAGAGCAATGGACAAGTATTTCCCATGGTCCTCCTCATGTATTTGAATAGACCAGAATGTCGTCCACAAACACAATAATAAACTTATCCAAGTATTCGTGGAACACCGTGTTCATAAGTGACATAAAAGCCGCTGGCGCATTTGATCAGACATAAAAGGCATTAGTATAATTTTACTCGCGTCGAAAATGCATGCAACTAAATATTTAATATATGCCACATTAATTAATTTATTTAATTCGATAAGGTTCAACACTTCTTTATTTAATTAATTATGCTATCGCGTAATTTCTACGCGATTATCTTTTATTGATCCATTATTTTACTTTACGAATTTATTATAAGAATAATCGTTTTATTTATCAAATATAACTTTTATATGATAAAGGTGAAGTCTCTATTAAATATTCCTCATAACCCTTCAATTTAAGTTAATTGCTTTTAATCAGCCGATTAATTAATTACCGTTTATCGTGATCGAAATTTATTAATTTCATGTAATAATTTATAAATTTATTATTTTGACCACTTAACTCATATTCCTTTAAATTAATTATTTCAATGATTTTAACACGAGTTGGTATTATTATTATGATTTTTAACTCAACCCATATCGAGTCAACCCGAAATTACAAAACTGCCATTCTTCTTCTTCTTCTTCTTCCCGTCACCATTCTTCTCTTCACCCAAAACCAGCACCAAGCTCTTCTCTTTCGACCAAAATCTAGATCCTATCCTTCACCCATTGTCTCCCTTTCCTAGCAACCAAATTAGCAGCAACAATCAAAGGGCGACTGCACCACCACAGCGACGAACCAGCAGCCATGGCGACCTCGACCTGCTGCTATGGCGACTCAGACGTGGCCAGCAGCACCGCCCCACGCGTCCCCTTCTTCCCGCACAACAACCCAACGCCCAGAAGAAGAGAAACACTACCCTACAGCGTGGTATATGCAACTGGTCGTGACACAAACGCCATGGTGCTGTTGCTGCAATTCAGCAGGACGTGCTACCATCCTTGGCAATTTCAGCAGGACGTGCTACCATTCTTGGCTGTAAATTCTATGAAATCTCACCTTTAATTACTACAACATGAGTAAGGACGTTGATGCAGCAACTGATTAGCAAAAGATTATGACTTGTTGCTGTAATTAATCACAAACACACAAGAATTGCTGCACGGCAGCAACTTATGTTCGTGGGTGAATTCCTGGTTCTAATCCAGTTACATCCTCCCTTTTCTTGTTGATTTCAGGTCTTAGTTTCCATGATTATCTTGTATTATAATCTTTGATCATATGTATGCATGCAAACTAAGAAGAAGAGAGGAAGAAACTTACCAAAACAATGGGGAAGCCGGCGTTTGTCCAAGGAGCTTATGTGCATGACGCCCCCCCTCCTTCTCCTTATAAAATGAAAGAAGGCCTAGGGTTTATGAAAACACACTTCGTTGCCGGGTAAATGGGTAAGTGATACGGTTCACTTTACTAGTTTAAACGGTTAAATGGTATGGTTTACTTAACCGGGTAAAAATACTTAACCGGTTAACTAATACTTTCCACTTGACCAGGTAATTGATAATTAACCGGGTAGCGGGTAAATAATTTAAATAAATTCATGGATACCAACGTTCGATCCCACCACGTCGAATGTATACATATATATATATATATTTATTTACTTTTTTTTCCGGGTCTTTACAGACGTCCTGCTGTTTTCCAGCAGCAACCACGCCATGTTTCCTTCCATGGTGCGGGGTTGACGTGCTGGAGGTGGGAATTGCTCCCGATGGTGATGCTGGCCGGATGGAGTCACCTTGGAGGGCCAAAACAGACCGTCGAGGAGGCACGCAAGTCTGAAATCCGATGGGAGAACAGGTCATTGTTGCCATGGGTGGTGTTCCTGGCCAGATGTGGATCTGCCCTGGAAAGTGCAGACTGGTCGTCACCTGGGGTGGTGCTGGTCGTCACCTTGATGGGACAGGACATGGTCACCATGGCTGCTGGTCGACCACCATTAATGGTGAAATTAAGGTCCCCATATAGGGTGTAGACCGAGTTTCTTAAGATAGCAGCGGATAAAGATAGGATCTTTGGGTTTTTTCCAATCGGATTAGTGGGGTAGATAGAAGATAGGGTCTGAAATTGGGTGGAAGGAAAAAAGACATGCTGGTCGGGTGCTGTTAATGTGGCCGACTAGAGTAGTCGTCATGGGTCTAGTCAAGTGCTATTTATGTGGCCGACTAGGGTAGACGCCATGGGTCATGTGCTGATTATGTGACCGACATGGAGCGACCATGGTCAGGTTGGGGTTGCTGATTGGGTGGCTAGAATGGGGTCGCCAAGGACTGGTTGAGGGTTGCCATGTGGTGGCCAAGTTGGAGACGCCATGGCAGCAAATGGAGGCCGCCACGTTATTGGTTGGTCACCATGCACGATGAAAATACCAGCTTTCACGGGTTAACAACAATAAAGCTGGGAATGGCAACTAGGTAAATATGGGAGAACTTGATGCGGTTGAGTTAGAATATAAGGTAAATACAAAAGAATTAAGTATTGGACATGTTAATAACTAAATTATCAATTAGATAATGGGGATTTGGATGGGGATAATTAATAATTAATTATCATTAGAATTGATAAAAATTTAATAAGAAATGAAGACTAACATGAACTAATTACATCATTTAAAATTGATAGTATATTAGTCATGTAAGTTGCATGTAGGTTCATGCAATATAAAATTAAACTAATGTATAATTTTATGCCCTCATTCAGATTAGGGTTCACGGGTCACAGTCAGACAAAATCGCAAGTCAGGTACGTATAATAGGTAGAACATCGTATTTTCCTTGTTGGTAGCCTCGGGTCAAAGAGATTGAACTCAGTCCGACACTGGGTCGTATTATGTGCGTAAAGTTTGTAATGCATTAACATTGTTTTGGAGTAGTGATAGCTGCCCCATAAAAAGGCGACGGCCGGGGTGAGCAAGGCATAGCGATTCTTCCATCGCACTAGAGTGCAGTGATAGCCTCCCCATAAAAAGGCTACGGCCGGGGTGTGTGAGGCACTGGCACTAGAGTTGACAGTGAGAGCTTCCCCACAAACGGGGCATAGCAATCACCTGAGTGCAGTGATAGCCTCCCTGTAAAAAGGTTACGGCCGGAGTATGCAAGGCACTGGCACTGGAGTGCGGTGATAGCCTCCCTATAAAAAGGCTACGGCCGGGGTGTGTGAGGCACTGGCACTAGAGTTGGTAGTGAGAGCTTCCCCACAAACGGGGCATAGCAATCACCTGAGTGCAGTGATAGCCTCCCCATAAAAAGGCTACGGCCAGGGTGTGCAAGGCACTGGCACTGGAGTGCAATGACAGCCTCCCCATAAAAAGGCTACGGCCGGGGTGTGTGAGGCACTGGCACTAGAATTGGTAGTGAGAGCTTCCCCACAAATGGGGCGTAGCAATCACCTTAGTGCAGTGATAGCTTCCTCACAAAAAGGCTACGGCTGGGGTGTGCAAGGCACTGGCACTTGAGATGGTAGTGGTAGCCTCCCCACAAAAGGGCTACGGCCGGGGTGTGTGGATCACAGCGGATACCTCCTCCGCATTGTTTTGGAGCATAACGGAATCGCTCCACCGCATATTAAAATAAACATAAGGAAATAGTGGAATGTACATGATTTTTTTATCTATTATACTACTTATTGTTGTAATCACTAATGCAGATATGAAATTAGGTGATTGACAACCAGGGCGTGGAGCAAATTAAATATGAGTACTCCTTTTTTTTTATTTGAGAAATAAGTGTGGCTACTCGGAAATGGTCTAAGACTGTAGGATCTTTATATATGTTTAGACATATTTGCTTAATTGTGAGTAACACCTGGTCAGCCAGGCCCACAATGTTGTGACAAATGGCGGGTCATTACAGGTGGTATCAGAGCAAACACAACTGCTGCCAGGTGTTACTCATGGGTTGCATAATTTTGCTCGTGAATCTTCAATTGGCGAGAGGCATAACCCACCACCTTACCATCTTGCATAAGGACACATCCTAACCCCACTAGAGATGCATCACTAAAGACCACGAATCCTTCGTTGCCATTTAGTATAGTCAAAACTGGTGCAATAGTTAAACTCTTCTTTGTTACCGGCAGCCTAGCCAATGTCCCTCGTCTTGGCCCATCATCTAACACGTAACCACATAACTAGGTTGCTCTGATACCACTTGTAACAACCCGCCATTTGTCACATCATTGTGGGCCTAGCTGGCCAGGTGTTACTCACAATTAAGCAAATATGTCTAACATTTTTTTAACAAAAATATATATAAAGATCCAACAGTCTTAGACCATTTCCCAATAGCCACACTTGTTTCTCAAATAAATAAATAAAAAGGAGTCCTCATATTTATTTTGCTTCATGCCCTAGTTGTCAATCACCTATTTTCGTATATGCACACCATTTTATGGGGAGGCTATCACTGCACTCAGGTGATTGCTATGCCCCATTTGTGGGGAAGCTCTCACTGCCAACTCTAGTGCCAGTGCCTCACACACCCAGCCGTAGCCTTTTTATGGGGAGGCTATCACTGCACTCTAGTGCGATGGAGGAATCGTTGTGCCTTGCTCACCCCGGCCGTAGCCTTTTTATGGGGCTGCTATCACTACTCCAAAACAATGTTAATGCATTACAAACTTTACGCACATAATATGACCCAGTGTCGGACTGAGTCAATTCTTTAACCCCAGTT
This sequence comes from Piper betle, assembly GCA_033002965.1. NCBI lineage: Eukaryota > Viridiplantae > Streptophyta > Magnoliopsida > Piperales > Piperaceae > Piper > Piper betle. Next base: position 97,580 of record JAURVB010012288.1, on the reverse strand, counting down.
GCACTCGGTGCATGGTGGTCGAATCTGGGCTCAGGCCGACGGAAAATATGATGTTCTACCTATTATACGTACCTGACTTGTGATTTCTCCTGACTGTGACCCGTGAACCCTAATCTGAATGAGGGCATAAAATTATACATTAGTATAATTTTATTTTGCATGAACCTACATGCAACTTACATGACTAATATACTATCAATTTTAAATGATGTAATTAGTTCATGTTAGTCTTCATTTTTTATTAAATTTTTAGCAATTCCATTCATAATTAATTATTAATTATCCCCATCCAAATCCCCATTATCTAATTGATAATTTAATTATTAACATGTCCCATACTTAATTCTTTTGTATTTACCTTATATTATAACTCAACCGCATCGAGTTCTCCTATATTTACCTGGTTGCCATTCTACTTTAACAATTCATTTGAAGACCCCAAAGCTCCCAGCTTTATTGTAGTCAACCCGTGAAAGCGGGTATTTTCATCATGCATGGCGACCAACTAGTAACGTGGCGGCCTCCATTTGCTGCCATGGCGTCTCCAACTTGGCCACCATATGGCAACCCTCAACCAGTCCTTGGCAACCCCATTCCGGCCACCCAATCAGCAACCCCGACCTAACCATGGTGACTCCATGTCGGTCACATAATCAGCCCATGACCCATGGCATCCACCCTAGTCGGCCACATAAACAGCACCCGACCGGACCCATGACGATTACTCTAGTCGGCCATATAAACAGCACCCGACCAGCATTTCTTCTTTTCCTTCCACCCAATTTCAAACCCCATCTTCTATCTACCTCACTGGTCCAATTGGAGAAAGCCCAAAGATCCAATCTTTATCCACTGCTATCTCATGAAACTCGATCTACACCCTATATGGGGACTTTAATTTCACCATTAATGGTGGCCGACCAACAGCCATGGCAACCATGTCCTGCCCCATCAAGGCGACGACCAGCACCACCCTAGGTGACGACCAGTCTCAACTTTCCAAGGCGGATCCACGTCTGGCCAGCAACACCACCCATGGCAACACTGACCTGTTCTCCCCTCGGATTTCAGACCTGGGAGCCTCCTCGACGGTCTGTTTTGGCCCTCCAAGGTGACTCCATCCCACTAGCATCACCGTCGGGAGCAATTCCCACCTCCAGCACGTCAACCCCACACCATGAAAGGAAACATGGCGTGGTTGCTGCTGGAAAACAGCAGGACGTCCTCCTGGTTTTCTTTTTCCCTTGTTGATTTCTCATTTAATTCTTATGTTTATCATGTTTATGATTTATGCAACATGTGTATGCATGCAACAGAAGAAAAGAAAGGAAAGAAAATTACCCGAGCGAAGGAGGAAATCCGGTGTCTGTCTAAAGAGGAAAGATGTAAATGACGCCCCCCCCCCCTTCCCCCCTTTTCCTTTTATAATGAATAAGATGACGACTAGGGTACGTAAATTTTCACACCCCATCATCATTCATGAATAGGTATTTTCTAAGTGACCTTAAGTCGAACCATGACCGGTCAACTTGATAACCAACCATATCGGTTCATCTATATTTATTTCATAATATTCAGGTTCAAGTCTTATAATAAAAATCATGTTTTTACAATCTCCCCAACTTAGAGATATTTCGTCCTCGAAATATTATAACAACAAGAAGATAAGCACCTGATACATCGAACTATCATGGTTCATTTATACATTCTTATTTCAGTTTTGACTGAGGTTTATTAGCGAAGAAGTTTGTTAGTCAATAACATAACTCAGTGAAAAAGATAATTACTAGACTTTTCAACAATGTACTTAAATCATAAAATGTGATCTTGTGGGAAACCGTGCTCTCACACCAACTATAACGACCCACCATTTTTTTCACAATACTATAGGCTCAGCTAGCTAGGAGTTACTTGAAATTAAACCAAACCAACCCAGTAACGACCAACCCTAACTAGTTCGGGCGTTACTCCACAGTCTTGGTTCGTTTCCCAAAGCCACATGTATAACACAAGAAAATAAAACGAAGTACAATTTATTATCCATTCCCCTACCCTGAGTTCATAAAAGAACCAACAACCATAGTTGTAATTTTCCTTAGGTGAGCTGAAATCAATCAATCTAGATTAGCCTACATACCCATGTCGGGATCAACCTCAATGTAGTTCTACAAGCACTCAGGTCATTCCAAAATTAAAAGTTTGTCTCCCAGTTCATTCTGAGATTAGGTGGTCTCCCAGTTCATTCTGAGATTAGTCGTTATTGACTATCGAGTCTATTCTAACATGTCCATTTTGGTTGTCAGGTCGATTCTGACATACCCATTTTAGATGTCAAGTCCATTCTGACATATCAATTTTAGATGTCAGGTCCTTTCTGACATATCCATTTTAGCTATCAGGTCCATTCTAACATATAAATTTTTGGCTGTCAGGTCCATTCTTACATATCTATTTTTGGCTGTAAAGGTCCATTCTAATATGCCACTATAGGCTGTCAGGTCCATTCTGACATATCCATTATTGGCTCTCAGGTCCATTCCAACATCCGTATTTGTCTGTCAGGTCCATTCTAACATTTCCGTTTTTGGCTGTCAGGTCGATTCTGACATTTTTATTATTAGCTGTCAAGTCCATTCTGACATATCCATTATCAAAACAAAAAACAAACACCCGATCCCAAAGACTCACAACAGTTCATACCGAGCAGTTGACAGGAAACCCATGCATAAGACGCTAGGGATCTAGCAACTTAACAAAAGCGTCTCCAACAAAACTTTGCATGCAAGAATCCAAATGGAAACAAATAAGATGTGGGATGAAATACTCACATAGTAATGGGGAGGTCGTGTGGGGCGGAGGTGATGGATGAAATACTCCCTCCTCATATATATATATGCACTTCAACCATTCCCTCCATTAAATTCTCACACCCCATCATCCATTGGTATTTCCTAGGTTCAACAAGCCCCTTCATCACATTATCACACCCCTTCATCCATAGGTATTTCTTATGTTCAACGAGCCCCTTTATTAAATTCTCCCACCCCATCATCCATTCATGAATAGGTATTTTCGAAGTGACCTTAAATCGAACCATGACTGGTTGACATGATAACCAACCATATCGGTTGATCTATATTTATTTTATAATATTTAGTTTCGTGTCTAATAATAAAAATCATGGTTTTTACAATCTCCCCAACTTTGAGATATTTCGTCCTCGAAGTATTATAACAACAAGATGATAAGCACCTAATACATCGAACAATCATGGTTCATTTATACATACTTGTTTCAGTTTTGACTAAGCTTTATTAGCGAAGAACTTTGTTAATCAATAACATAACACAGTGAAAAAAGATAATTACTGGACTTTTCAACAAGGTACTTGAGTCATAAAATGTGAGCTTGTGGGAAACCGTGCTCTGATACCACCAGTAATGACCCGCCATTTTTTTCGCAATACTATAGGCCCAAATGGCTAGGGGTTACTTGAAATTAAACCAAACCAACCATTTAACGACCAACCCTAAACGGTTCGGACGTCACTCCACAGTCTTGGATCGTTTCCCAAAGCCACATATATAACACAAAAAAATAAAAGGAAGTACGATTTATTATCCATTCTCCTACCTTGAGTTCGTAAAAGAACCACCAACCATAGTTGTAGTTTTCCTTAGGTGAGCTGAAATCAATCAATCTTGATTAGCCTACATACCCATGTCGGGATCAAGCTCAATGTAGTTCTACAGGCTCTCAGGTCATTCTGAGATTAAAAGTTTGTCTCCCAATTCATTTCGAGATTAGGTGGTCTCCCAGTTCATTCTGAGATTAGTCGTTATTTACTATCGAGTCCATTCTAACATGTCCATTTTGGCTGTCAGGTCCATTCTGACATATCCATTTTCATTTTGGCTGTCAAGTCCATTCTAACATATCCATTTTGGAAGTCAGGTCTTTTCTGACATATCTATTTTTGCTATCAGGTCCATTCTGACATCAATTTTTTGCTGTCAGGTCCATTCTTACATATCTATTTTTGGCTGTCAGGTCCATTCTGACATGTCCATTATTAGATATCAGGTCCATTCTGACATATCCATTATTGGCTATCAGGTCCATTCTGATATTACCATTATTTGCTCTCAGGTCCATTCCGACATCCTTATTTGTCTGTTAGGTCCATTCTAACAATTCCATTTTTGGCTGTCAGGTCCATTCTAACATATCCATTATTGGCTGTCAAGTCCATTCTAACATATCCATTATCAAAATACAAAACAAAAACCCGATCCCAAAGACTCCCCATAGTTCATACCAAGCAGTCAACAGGAAACCCATGCATAAGACGCTAGGGATCTAGCAACTTAAATAAAGCGTCTCGAACAAAACTCTGCATGCAAGAATCCAAATTGAAACAAATAAGATGAGGGATGAAATACTAACACAGTAATGGGGAGGTCGTCTGGGATAGAGATGAGGGATGAAATACTCCCTCCTCCTATATATATATACACTTAAACCATTCCCTCCATCAAATTCTCACACCCCATCATCCATTGGTATTTCCTAAGCTCAACAAGCCCCTTCATTAAATTCTCACACCCCATCATCCATTTGTATATCTTAGGTTCATCGAGCCCCTTCATTAAATTCTCACACCCCGTCAGCCATTCATGAATAGGTATTTTCTAGGTGACCTTAAGTCGAACCATGACCGGTCTACTTGATAACCAACAATATCGGTTCCTCTATATTTATTTCATAATATTTAGGTTCGAGTCTTATAATAAAAATCATGGTTTTTGCAATCTCCCCAAATTAGAGATATTTTGTCCCCGAAATATTATAACAACAAGATGATAAGCACCTGATACATCGAACTATCATGGTTCATTTATACATTCTTGTTTTAGTTTTGACTAATGTTTATTAGCGAAAAACTTTGTTAATTAATAACATAACCTAGTGGAAGAAGATAATTACTAGACTTCTCAACAAGGTACTTGAGTAATAAAATGTGAGCTTGTGGGAAACCGTGCTCTAATACCACCTGTAACGATCCGCTATTTTTCCACAATACTATGGGCCCAGTTGGCTAGGTGTTACTCGAAATTTAACCAAACCAACCTTGTAACGACCAGCCCTAACCGGTCCGAGCGTTACTCCACAGTCTTGGATTGTTTCTGTAAGCCGCATGTATAACACAAGAAAATAAAAGGAAGTCCAATTTAATATCCATTCTCCTACCCTGAGTTTATAAAAGAACCACCAACCATAATTGTAATTTTTCCTTAGGTGAGCTGAAATCAATCAATCTTGATTAGCCTACATAACCATGTCGGGATCAAGCTCAATGTAGTTCTACAGGCTCTCAGGTCATTCTGAGATTAAAAGTTTGTCTCCCAGTTCATTCTGAGATTAGGTGGTCTCCAAGTTCATTCTCAGATTAGTCGTTATTGACTATCGAGTCCATTCTAAAATGTCCATTTTGGCTGTCAGGTCCATTCTAACATATCAATTTTGGTTGTCAGGTCCATTCTGACAAATCTATTTTTGGCTGTTAGGTCCATTCTGATATATCCATTTTGGCTGTTTGGTCCATTCTGACATCAATTTTTGGCTGTCAGGTCCATTCTGGCGTATCTTTTTAGGTCCATTCTGACATGTCTATTATTGGTTATCAAGTCCATTTTGACATATCCATTAACAAAACACAAAACAAGCACCCCACCCTAAAGACTCGCAGTAGTTTATTAACAAAACACAAAACAAACACCCGACCCCAAAGACTCGCAATAGTTCATGCAAAGCAGCCGACAGGAAACCCATGCATAAGACGCTAAAGATCTAGCAACTTAACAAAGGCGTCTCCAACAAAACTTTGCATGCAAGAATCCAAATGGAAACAAATAAGATGAGGGATGAAATACTCACACTGTAATGGGGAGGTCGTCTGGGACTGAGATCAGGGATGAAATACTCCCTCCTCCTGCATATATATACACTTCAACCATTCCCTCTATTAAATTCTCATACCCCATCATCCTTTGGTATATCCTACGTTGAACGAGCCCCTTAATTAAATTCTCACACCTCATCATCTATTGGTATTTCCTAGTTTCAACGAGCTCCTTCATTAAATTCTCACACCCCATCATCCATTCATGAATAGGTATTTTATAGGTGACCTTAAGTCGAACCATGACCGGTCGACTTGATAACCGACCATATCAGTTCATCTATATTTATTTCATAATATTTAGGTTCGAGTCTTGTAATAAAAATCATGGTTTTTACAATCTCCCCATCTTAGAGATATTTCATCCCCGAAATATTATAACAGCAAGATGCTAAGCACCTTACACATCGAACCATCATGGTTTATTTATACATTCTTGTTTCAGTTTCGACTGAGGTTTATTAGCAAAGAACTTTGTTAATTAATAACATAATACAGTGGAAAAAGATAATTACTGGACTTTTTAACAAGGTACTTGAGTCATAAAATGTGAGCTTGTGGGAAACCGTGCTCTGATACCACCTGTAAGGACCCACCATTTTTCCACAATACTATGGGCGCAGCTGGCTAGGTGTTACTCGAAATTACACCAAACTAACCCTGTAACGACCAGCCCTAACCGATCCAGGTGTAACTCCACAATCTTGGATCGTTTCCGAATGCCACATGCACAACACAAGAAAAGAAAAGGAAGTCAAATTTATTATCCATTCTCCTACCCTAAGTTCGTAAAAGAACCACCAACCATAATTGTAATTTTTCCTTAAGTGAGCTGAAATCAATCAATCTTGATTAGCCTACTTACCCATATCGGGATCAAGCTCAATGTAGTTCTACAGACTTTTAGTCCATTCTGAGATTATGTGGTCTCCCAGTTCATTCTGAGATTAGGTAGTCTCCTAGTTCATTCTAAGATTAGTCGTTATTAACTGTCATGTCCATTCTGACATATCCTTTTAGCTATCAGGTCCATTCTGACATATCCATTTTGGCTGTCAGGTCCATTCTGACATGTCCTTTTTCGTAGTCAGGTCCATTCTAACATATCCTTTTTAGCGTCGGCCATTCTGACATATCATTTTTGGCTGTCAGGTCCATTCTGACATATCCTTTTTGGCTGTTAGGTCCATTGTGACATATCTTTTTAGCCGTTAGGTGCATTCTGACATATCCTTATTGAAAAGTCCCGTAATTGTCTTTTTCCACAGTGTTATGTTATTAATTAACAAAGTTCTTCACTAATAAACCTCAGTCAAAACTGAAACAAGAATGTATAAATGAACTATGATGGTTCGATTTGTCCGGTGCTCATCATCTTGCTGTTATAATATTTCGGGGACGAAATATCTCTAAGTTGGGGAGATTGTAAAACTATGATTTTTATTACAAGACTCGAACCTAAATATTATGAAATAAATATAGATGAACCGGTATGGTTGGTTATCAAGTCAACTGGTTATGGTTCGACTTAAGGTCAGCTAGAAAATACCAATAGATTATGGGGTGTGAGAATTTAATGAAGGGGATCGTTGAACCTAGGAAATACCAATGGATGATGGGGTATGAGAATTTAATGGAGGAATGGTTGAAGTGTATATATATATGTAGGAGGAGGGAGTATTTGAGGCATCATCTCCATCCCAGACGACCTCCCTAATACTGTTTGAGTATTTCATCCCTTATCTTATTTGTTTTCATTTGGTTCTTGCATGCAAAGTTTTGTTGGAGATGCCTTTGTTAAGTTACTAGATCCCTTAGCGTCTTATGCATAGGTTTCCTGTCGACTGCTTGGTATGGACTGTTGCGAGTCTTTGGGGTCGGGTGTTTGTTTTGTGTTTTGTTAATGGATATGCCCGAATGGACATGAAAGCAAAAAATGGGCCTGTCAGAATAGAACTGACAGCTAAAAATGGACATGTAAGAATGGACCTGACAGCCAAAAATGGACATGTCATAATGGACTTGACTGCAAAAAATGGACATGTCATAATGGACCTGACAGGCAATAATGGACATATCAGAATGGACCTGATAGGCAATAATGGACATGTCAGAATGGACTTGACAGCCAATAATGGACATGTCAGAATGGACCTGATAGCCAATAATGGACTAATCTGAGAATGACCTGGGAGACCAATTAATCTCAGAATGACCTAGGAGACCACTTAATCTCAGAATGAACTGGGAGACAAACTTTTAATCTCAGAATGAACTGGGAGACAAACTTTTAATCTCAGAATGACCTAAGAGCCTGTAGAACTACATTGAGCTTGTTCCCGACATGGGTATGTAGGCTAATCAAGATTGATTGATTTCAGCTCACCTAAGGAAAATTACAAGTACGATTGGTGGTTCTTTTACGAATTCAGGGTAGGAGAATGGATAATAGATTAGACTTCCTTTTATTTTCTTGTGTTATAGATGTGGCTTTGGGAAACGATCTAAGACTGTGGAGTAAGCCCAGACCGGTTAGGGCTGGTCGTTACAGGGTTGGTTTGGTTAATTTGGTCATTAGAGGGTTGGTTTGGTTTAATTTCGAGTGATGCCTAGCAAGCTGGGCCCATAGTATTGTGAAAAAAATGGCGGGTCGTTACAGGTTTGGCTAGCAATGTTGTGGTACTAGCATCCAAAGGTGAAGAAGATGTGACCCAGCATTGTGGCCTCCAAGGCCAGGGTTTTTCGCACTATGGCCTCCAAAGCCAGGGTTTTTGCACTTTGGCCTTTACTTGAACTAAAAATACATGTGGTCAATGTCACGGCACTCAAACTCCCGGTAGGGAGTGTCGTGGTCTTCCCTTATTGTGAAAACCCTAATCATGGTTTGTTTATCATGTTTAGATGTTGATTTTGATCGACCAATGCTATATTAATGATCCTTGTATGACATTTTTATGATAATGCTAACATGTTATAGATGTTTGTAATGTGTTGTATGAAATCATGAACATCATGTGTGTCATGTCATATCATATAAACATGGATGGACTAGTCTGGATTGTAATACATGTTAATTATCATCCAAAGTTGTAGCAGTCAGGTAGCTGAACATAGGGGTGGGCATGAGTTGTACGGACGTTGGAGAAACAGTTGTTTGTGTCTATCCAAAATTTTGTCAAACAAAACTTGTCTGATCGAGTCACTGTTCGAATTGTCCATCGAGCCCAAGCAATGCCCGTGGCAGTCCGAAATCAAAATCATACAGTACTGTTCACAGAGAGGTAGAGAGCCCTCATCTCCTCTGCCACCTTGCGTACTCCCTAAGTACCCCCTCCATCACCGCCTACGGACCCCTCCGCCGCCCTCCGCTGCCTTGTGTGCAGCCTGCATACCCCCTCTGCTGCCATCATTTGCGGGTCCCCCTTTTCCGCCCTGCTCTTTGCCTATGTACCCCCTCTGCAACCTGCAGTCCCCCTCCACCGCCATGCGCATCACCTGCAGACCCTCTGCTGCCATGTGTGCTGCATAACCCCACCACTGCCGTCTGCCTCCGCCGCTGTTAGCATGTCACTTGCGGACCCTTCGCCACCCTCCATGCCGCTTAACCCCTCCGCCGCCACCTGCCTCCACCGCCCTGCGCTTCACCTGCGGACCCGCCTCTGTCGTCGCCTATAAATCCCCTCGGCCACCCTGGGCGTCCATGCCAACCCCTTCACTGTCCTGCGCATCGCCATCCCCTTCATACCCCCTCTATTGCAGCCGGCAGAGCCCCTCTGCCACCCTACGCGTCACCGAGTGCCGCCTGCCTCCGCCACCCTCTACTTCATTTATATCTTCTTCTTTCTTCGTTTATAAACTTTACCTGCAAATTCTCAATTAAATAAAGCTTATGTCTTTTATTTTATATTTACTCAGTTTAGGATTAATTTTATTTTTTTTATTAGGTTAATGATTATTTATGGTTGCATGATAAGGCAAAAAGAGCTTATACTAATCAAATTGTGCAATATTTGAGCCATAGGAAGTGTAAGCATCATTGTAACCAAGTCACCAGCTTCTCTGATTTGTTCACTATTTGCACAATCCTAGTAAGTGGTTTGATATTATTATAACGTGAGTGTATTGTTCTAATTTCCTAAATATAAGAGTGACTTTTCCCATGTTTTCTATGTATGTCATTTTTTGTTATTTTAGATATTAAATATCAATTTTATTTATAAAATTATTTAATTTTATTGTATATTATGTTTTGAAATTTTCATAAAATATAATATTGCATTACAAATGTTGAAAGCATTATGTTATTGATATAAAATATCAAACACTCGGTCATTCGGTCGGACAAAGAAATGTCCATGTTTGGTTTGTTTTAATTCGAGTGAATTTAGTCAATCAAATTCAGTCGTACATGCTTTAGACTTCGGTCGAACTCAGTAATTCAGACGTCCACACCTCCCCCTAGCTGAACACTCAGAGCTCATCAACGAGCTGATCAGGTCTATGTTTAGATGCTATTTAGGGAGTTTTATGATCCTCCACTTTACTTGATTAATTGGATATTTAATCTTTTATGCTGTTAGATCAACATGTAGTAAGTGTTATATAATGTATGTGCCTAGGCACTAATTGTTAATTTTACTTCACGTACCAAGGTATGCCAATTCTAGTTGGGTCAACAAACGTGTTATGCTAGATGGTTTGGTGCATCTCGCTTAAGCAATGTCCATTACGCCAGCACCCCAAGCCAATGTCTTGATAACGTACGTGATCATTTGTGATTTACTCTGTGGATTTGTGAATTGCTACCACATTTCCCTATGAGCTAAATGCGGATGTCAATAATGCACCTAGGTGAACAATTTATCTAGATATTAGGCCAACGCCTAGGCATCCATATACTTACGTACACCAACGGTCTATAGCTAATATCGTAGTTTTCTTGACATGTTATAATTTAATTTATTAAGGCATGACCCTATGGATCAAAAGACCAATAGATATTTCAATTTGTTTAGTAAAGTCGACCTAGGTTGCTAAAAGAACTAAGTCAGTTTTCACGTAGTTTTTATAAGTTTCAAGCTGCCGATCTTTAGAAATCATGGAAGGAAGGGTCTTAGTTTATATATAGTTAATTACCAAGAATAACTAATTAGTTGAAAATGTATTTAACTTATTGTTTTCTAGTAATATAATTAACTTAGTATTATGATATTTCAGAAGCTTTAGTGAGAAACTATAGGATTAACTAGTTAATCACAAAGGTGGAATTTAGCTAAGTGTTAAAGATGGATAATCACATTATTAAATTGTCTTATTTATGTTAAGTAAATTGTTATATATGTTCATGTTAATGATTATTGTTTAAATATTGTATATTGATCAAGGATTATTTAAGTTTTATCATATTTAATCAATAGAGATTATTTTTATTTTCTTATTATTATTTATTACATATGAAGTGGTGGGCTTAGTACCTTGTATGAGATACTGAGCAAACATGTTTGCATATACGCGGGTGGTGAACCATAGGATCGACAAGATGAAGACTCTCAGTATTAATTCTAATTTTATTTCTTGCATTAGTATTACATTAGTAGACTTTAGTAGATACGGTTATTATATTAGTAGTATATTTTATGAACACAAAGACTTATGTATTACTAATATTACGGGAATGTCATTGATTGGCTTATTAGTATTATTCTTCTTACCCGTACTCTAATATATGTTATAATTCTTGAATTATATATCTCTAAAAATATTATGCATGATCGTTAGGAAGATGATGAATGTAACAACCTTAATAGGGATTATGCATCTTATAATTAAGGTCACTACAACAAGATTACCGCCCTCTACATTATAGTAATATTTAGGAGCACATGTCCAAGATACAATATTTTTTCCGTCGCGAGTGCAACAACAAGGAGAGTCTTCATTCTCTTGTCACACCAAAAAATCAAATCCAAAATTTTCACAAAATTAATTTTTTTCTCAATAAACTCAGTAAAAATTATGAAGACAAGTTGGTGAAGAAAAAGACTAAAAACGCATGTTAAAAATAATTTTATTCATCGGAAAGAAGTGTTTAGAGAGAAAAAACAACGAAAAGACGTGACCCAAAGTAGACAGAAGTGAGTCTTAGGACACTGGCTACCAGAAATCGGGGCCGCTTTCAAAGCCTGGCCACTAGCCCAAAAGTCTGGGCTGAGGTACTGGTTCTTTAAAACATAAAACCAACAATGCCTGATTATGGGACTTTGCCTTTGCGCTTGACTACTGACAAAGTTACCCATCTAGACTTGTGGTATTAAAGGTTATTGAAGGAGCATGAGATTAATCGGCCTTTGTGGTCTAGGCTAGGAATTATGTGGAGGTATGAAGAGGGCTTAGGATATGTACTTTTTCCTAAGAGTGAAACTAGTTATTATTGAGGCATTTGCCGAGAGTGGCAGAGCAATAGTTCAGTTCGGGATGTTATCGAGTCTGCAACTTGATGGCTCCTCGGTGGATGCCCCTTTGAAAGTTCACATGGATATACATGGTTTTCCTTCATCGTGGAGTGTCATGCTCCACTTGCTAGTTTGTACTAGTTATTTTTTGGACCAGTAACAATGGTTGTTGACAGTTTTCTTATTATATATGTAGGTCTTGTGAACCTATGTGTTGGGTTGGCTTTGTTGGATGGATAGATAAATGCTACACACAGTTGAGTTTAGCACGCCATTGTTTTCTTTTGTTCTTTGTTTGTATTGATACATTTTCATCAATATTTAGTAATGTTTTCCATTCTCGAGTCACCAAGATGGCTGGTTTGATTTGTTTACCGTTTATTATTTGAGTCTTATTAATTAATCAATTTAAATAAAACTCGACTTGATTGTAATAATTTTGATCTGGTTCTTAGATGAATTGGAATTATGGTGTTATACGGAAGCAGCCTGCAAGAGTAGTAGTGGCGATTGTGAGCATTGTTGGGAATATTAGAGTGGAAGGTATGAAAATAATAAACCTAAAAGATGGCAAAACCAAGGATGAAACAATAAGAAGAAAACCCACTTGAAATCAAAATAATCTGAGGCACGTTAGGTAGATGCTTTCTTCAAAGTAATATAGCCGCCCTCTACACTAGGATCTCCTATCATGATAGTACCATCTTTGAAATTGATGTATGATATGTTAAACTTTGTTTGTAAAACCCGCGATTCGAGTCATGGTTTTATAATCTGAACCGGTTGGTTCGACTATTATTTTCAGTTGGGATAATTTCAAATTACGTGTACCGAGCCGAGACCGGTCTTATTTTATGAACCATGAGAGTCATGTATGCCCAAGTATATTATGATAATGTTAGTAGGATAGCAGTTGAACGAATTATTAGAATATATGAGAGTACGCCATATTTTTCTTAATTTATTTTAATTAAATCATAAAATTATTTTTGGGCTGAATAGAGTATCATGATGTGTTACAGAGCATTTTGGGTGGGTTATTAGTTATAGAGCATGTCATTGACGTGTTATTATATTTTATGGGATTTTTATTATGATTTAGTATTATTTTTAACCTGTGTCAGAGTCGAGTAGGGTTTAATTAGAGACGACCATTCATTTTCTTGGATGAACATTTGTTTTTTAGACGACCATTCGTTTTTCCTAGACGACCGTTCCTTTTTCTAAGCGACCATTCGTTTCTCACTCTGATGTCTATATATTTCAGACTTTTGTCATTCAGCCACCATCATCTTTCTCACTCAACTTCCTTTTTCTTTTGTTCCATCTTCTCCACAATCCTCACTTGAGCCAGCCACAACTTTGTTGCCGTCACCATGTGACTAACGATTAGGTATAGACTTTTTATGTATTTAAATTGATATTTATTAGCAATGCATGCTAAGTATGACTAACTGTTGTGATAAATGTATGATTGTGAATGAAGTGATAATTTGCATGATTTGATTAATAGTTAGTGATTTAATTAAGCAAATTAAATTTAAGCATGCTAATTGACTACAAAGTAATTTAGAAAGACGTAATAAAATTGCGATGGATAGGATGATATTTTTACATTGATAATTGTTTAATTGTTGTTAGATGATGCTTGTATTGTATGTGTGATATTTATGATAAGTTGATGCATCATTCAGGTAGTGGGCGTTAGCTTCTAAATTTGATGTGTAGGTGCAGAGTAAGAACTCACTGCCTAAGTGCATGGACACTCTTGGAGCTTTTACTGAGTCCATTTAGGACTCGCTTTCTATTTATTGTCTCATTCTATTGTGTTTTTAGAATAGGAATGAGAATTTGTTGAGTGGTAGTTTTATCGTACCCACTCTATATGAGCCATTTAGCCGATTGTATTTCCGGGATAATAAACCCAGAGGATGAGATCCCTTGAGCATGTTTTCAAAAACAAGATCCACCACAAGATGCCTTCGAGCCTATATTATATAATTTCCTACCCATGCCTATATATATATAGTTTTCGCATTTTCAGTGAGATGTGTGACGGAGGACCGACGACCACGTCTTAAGATAGGGTGTGTGCTTGTCAAAGCTATGGAATTGGTGAGCGTCCACTTCATTCCCGAGGGATCCTGACAACTCCACCTTTGAGTTCCTCAAACCCAGAGAAGTGTGGAGGTTTACGGGTACTATTTGTGCACCGCATGTCTAGACTTGTAGTGAAAAAGGGTACTAAAGGCGCACGTTTGAAAGTACTCGGCCTTTGTATTAAGGGCTAGGAGTAATCCAGAGGACGTAGAGGGCTGAGATGAAAAAGAAGGATTTTACCATGCAAAGGGATAGTTTGAATGGCCAAGGAAAAGAGAGAAGTGTTATGGAGAGAGAATGTTATGGAAAGAGAAAGTTATGGAAAGGGGACGTTGTCACTTGAGGGTGATGACTCCCAATACTACCCTTGTGAGAGATCTTGAGGAAGTATATGAGATTTTTATTCAACAGGAAGGTCAGCTCTCCTATGCCAGTTTGATATTAGTTATTTTTTCGATGGGTAACACTCATTACTAATGATTTTCTATTATTTATATAGGTGAGAATCTCGAGGACTGAGCATTGTCAGGACTGCAGAGGAATAGTAAAGCCATTGCACACATGTACCTGCCTCATGTAATGAATGGAAATAATGATTTCTAAGCTATGTGAATTAAGAGATTGTTTTAGATTATTCAGTAACATGCTATGAATGTTTCGCTTGCTCGTGGAAAGAAACTAGAATGAAAGTGAAATAAAAATGTCATGTTTTAGAATTATATCAATATAAATATTTATTATTGCACTTTTAGGAAAGACTTGGTCTATTTTATTTTATTTTATTTTATTTAAATATTATTTATTCTCTAATCTATTTTCACGATTATTCTATTTGTGCACAATCGCATATCGTGGCATGCATGTAGGGCCACGTTAGAACCTAAGCATCCCATTCCACGCATTATATACTTGCTCTACCATTTTAAGACTCCGAGGGGAGATCTGGGTTAGCTAAACCAAATCAAGTAGTTTGGCGAACGGTTCAGTTGCCAGTGACATTTTCGGGCAGGTTTACGGGTGAACCGGAATGGGGTGTTATAATGTAGTATCAGAGAAGATGGTAGATATAATAGAGGTCACTTGTGTGCAAAAGCTACTCCGAGTGGTTTCGACATGTATTTTTCTATCGTATTATTTTTTACAGATTTTCTTACCAATCAGTGGTGTGACAATATGAGCAGGTTAGAGCTAGCAAAATGGTGGCACAGACTTGTAGGACACAGATTAGAGCCCCATCTCTTCCACTGGCTAGACATGACAGTTCTGGACATGATTAAAGTGACACGGCATCTAGCCGACCGAGGACCACCATGCCACCAGCAGGGACCAGTGTGCCAATTTCAGCTAGCCGATATAGAGCCACACCACCCCCATGAAAATTCTAGTGAGCCAGTCTTAGAAAGCCACCATAGCAGGAGTCATTGTAGTGGAAGCCGTTGCAGCATTAGAAGCCATCAAACCGAAATGGAGGCTGCCATTGCATGGTTGGCAGAGGTACAAATGCAGATTTGCCACTTTTGGGGATGTGGTGCGAGCCACAAGCGAAGATGAGCGAATCTTAGCTACTCAACCCTGCCGAGACTATGATCAGAAACAACATCACCCTCAACAATATCAATCGGATTAGGGAACACAACAGAGGCGTCAGATAGATGCTTTAGCTGCAATGAGAGTAACAGATGGACAAGTTCAGGAGAACATACACCCAATATGTCATATTTGTGGACGCCGTCACGGAGGAATATCTAGAGTGGGTACAGACGCATGCTTCAGATGTGGTCAACCAAGACATAGAGCGTGAAGCCTCTTTGATTTAAAATTTCAAGGGAAAAATTTTTATAAGGAGGGAAGATTGTGAAACCCGTGATTCAAGTCAGAGATTTTTTGTCTGAACCAGTTTGTTTGACTATTATTTTCAGTCGGGCCAATTTCAAAACATGTGTACTGAGCCGAGGCTGGTCTTGTGTTATGAACCATGAGAGTCATCTGTACCCAAGTATATGATGATAACGTTAGTAAGATAGCAGTAGAACGAGTTATCAGAATATATGAGAGTACGCCATGTTTTTCTTAATTTATTTTAATTAAATTGTAGAATTATTGTTAGGCCGAATAAAGTATTCGAACGTGTTATGGGCAATTTGGGTGGGTTATTAGTTATAGAGCATGTCATTGATTTGTATTATATTTTATGAGATTTTTATTAGAAGTTAGTATTCTTTTTTACCAATGTCAGATTCGAGTTAAGTTTTAATTACGAGACGATCATTTGTTTTTCTTAGATGACCATTCATTTTTCTAAATGACCATTTGTTTTCTCACCCTGACACCTATATATTCCAGACTTTTGTCATTCAGCCACAATCAACGTCCTCACTCAACTTTTTCTTCTTTTTCTTCCATCTTCCCCACAATCCTCACTCGAGCCGGCCACAACTTTGTCGCCGTCGCCATGTGACTAACAATTAGGTATAGACTTTTTAATTATTTAAATTGATATTTATTAGCACAACATGGCAGGAATGATTAACAGTGATAAATGTATAATTGTGAATGAATTGATAATTAGCATGATTTGATTAATAGTTAGTGATCTAATTAAATAAATTAAATTTGAGCATGCTAATTGCCTGCAACGTACTTTAGAAAAACGTAATAAAATTAAGATGAATAGGATGAGATATTTTTACATTGATGATGATTGTTAGATGATGATTGTATTGTAACTGTTGTTAGATGATGATTGTATTGTATGCGTTATATTCATGATAAGATTGATGCATCGTTCAGTTAGTGGGCATCAACTTCTAGATTTGATGTATAGGTACGGAGTAGGAGCTCATCGCCTAGGCGCGTGGACACGCTTGAAGCTTCTACCAAGTTCGTGTAGGACTCGCTCTCTATTTATCATCTCATTCTATCAGGTGTTGTTTAGAACAAGAAAGAAAATGTGTCGAGTGGTGGTTTTATCGTATCTCACTCTACACGGGTCATTTAGCCGATCGTATTTCCTAGTTAATAACATTTGAGGATGAGATCCCTTGAGAATGTTTTCAAAAACAAGATCCACCACAAGATGCCTTTAGGCCTATATTATATACTTCCCTACCCCGGCTTATGTATATATATATATATATATATATATATATATTTATATATATATAGTTTTCAGGTTTTCAGTGAGATGTGTGACAGAGGAAATCAACAACCATGTCTTGAGATAGGGTGTGTACTTGTCAAACTGGGCTTTGGAACTGGTGAGCATCCACTCCATTCCCGAGGGATCCTGACAACTCCACCTTTGAGTTCTTCAAACCCAGAGAAGTGTGGAGGTTTACAAGTACTGCTGTGTAGCGCATGTCTAGACTTGTGGTAAAAAAGGGTACTGAAGGCACGTGTCTGAAAGTACTCGGACTTTGTATTAAGAGCCAGGAGTAATACGGAGGACATAGAGGGTTGAGATGAAAGAGAAGGATTTTACCGTGAAAAGGGATAGTTTGAATGGCCAAGGAAAGAGAATGTTATGGAGAGAGAATGTTATGGAAAGAGAAAGTTATAGAAAGGGGACGCTACTGCTAAGGCAATGGCTCCCATTACTGCCCTTGTGATAGATCTTGAGGAAGTATATGAAATTTTTATCCAACAGGAGGGTCAGCTCACTTGTGCTAGTTTGATATTAGTTATTTTTTTGATCGGTAACACTCGTTACTAACAATTTTTTATTATTTATTTGGTGAGAATCTCGAGGATTGAGCTTTGTTAGGACTGCAAGGAGTAGTAAAGCCTTTGCACACATGTACCTGCCTCACGTAATGAATGGAAATGATGCTTTCTAAGCTGTGTGAATTAAGAGATTGTTTTAGATTATTCAGTGACATGCTATGAACGTTTAGCCCGTGGAACGAAACTAGAATGAAAGTGAAATAAAAAAGTCATGTTTTAGAATTATATCAATATAAATATTTATTATTGCAGTTTTAGGAGAGACAGGGTGTATCGACTCGCCCGAACCGGCCCGGGTGATATTTAAAATATAATTGATGTAAACATAACTTCAAGAACATGAATCAAGAACATAAATTCTAATACGGCAGTAAGTTTAGAATTTATAGATCATAAAAAAAACATGTTCTGATAGCATGTGACAATGTATAAAATAAACTAACTTAAAGTCCCACAATCTCGGACTGTTTCCCATTGCCACATTTATAACTGAAGAGAATAAAAAGGAAGTCCAATTTATTATCAATTCACCAAACCTTGGTTGATAAAAGAAACACCAACTACACTTTTATTCTTCAGTCCAAACCTGTTCACCTGCGGAGACAATTTTGCTTTAGCGATAAAACTACTAAGCCGCATAATTAAATGAAACAAGTCAATATAATCCCTATTATCATTTCTCGAGACTTTTAGTTGTTATGAGCCTATGCCAAGTTCTTAATATACTGGGAGGGGTGGCCAACCCATCTAGCTCCAATCCCACGCATGCACACACACGCTATTTGGCCCACGGCCTGTAGTTACCGATATTTGCCATTGACTCACCCTCTCGGTATCACAAGTGCATAATGAGCCGTCTTGGGCCATTACGCCATGTCACTCCTTTCGGCATGGGGGAAGGTATTCAATCTTTCACGGAGTGCTGCCCTACGTCGAATTGAGTCGACCCTGATTGTGCTCGGGGCATGGTGGTCGGATATGAACTCAAGTCAACCAAGACTCCCACATAGTAATTTTAAAGGGTGCGGCCCTGTGTCGGACTAAGTCAATTCCTTGACCCCGGTTGCACTCGGTGCATGGTGGTCGAATCTGGGCTCAAGCCAACCAGGGCTGCAAAAAGGGAAAATACAATATTTCAAATAATTATACGGACTTGGATAGTTTGTAAGTGAATCTACAACCGTTACCAACGATCCAAATCTGAATGAGAACATAAAATTATACATAAGTTTAATTTTATTCGAATAGAAATGCATGCAACTACATGACTAATATATATATCATTATCAAAATTTGACAACATAAAGCATGCAACATTAAACAATATGAAATATTAAATTATTCATATGACATAATCATTTAAATCCTACTTTACATTTTAAATTAATTATCTAAACAAAAAGAGTTTGGACATTAAATCTCACTCATAACTCCCAACATTAGGCCAATGGGATCAACCTATGGTCAAACCTTATTCGATCGAAAGGGGAAAAAATACAATAAATAAGGCTTATTGGAAACAATCGATAAGTACCATTTATCCAATGAATAATAATTGATGATTTGTCATAGCATTCCCAAAATTAATTTAATTTAATAATATTTAAGGATTGTTTCGAGATTTACAAACCCTAAATAAAATTATCTAATTAGTTTTGGGGCTTTACACTTAGTGTACCTAATAGATAGAAGATAGCTTTAGTTATGCTACAACAAAATATGATTATCAATGTATACATGAGGTATAAAGATTTTTGCTTCTGTTAGTGCAAGGTTTTAGGGCTAGATTGAGGTCGTTCCACCGTTTAGTATCACTTTGAACTTATTTTAGGGATACCGCCTTTGCATACTTCACAAGGATTTTGGATTATCAGATTACCCCAGTGGGCCTATGTTAATTTGAGTCACCTTAAAATCTTCGTCCGGTCTAGTTCAGGATTTTGATGCCTATTTATTTTTCTTGCCTCGATTTCCATTTTTAAAATCTCTGATAGGTTTTGTAACACCTCAATTTTGGTTCACTTAAGAATCAAATCATAAATGTTACAATCGAGTCAAGTCATGTTTGAAGTTATCAGTTAGTACGACTCGATTGATGAAATAGATCGAAACAACCTTCTTGGTGTCATCAAAATGGAAGACATTATTAAATACACGTCACAACACATCAAACATAAATAAAAATAAGAAAGTAAATAATTGTTCTGAGCCCAAGTGTGTGTAGCGTTTATCTTTCCTCCTACGAAAGTCAACTCGAGATTTGCATTACCTACATATATTATATAAAAACCATCAGTAACGAATGTTACTGGTCCAAAAGATAACTAATGCAATATGGCAAATGAGTATTCCATTACCTACGAAAACTTATGAAACTTAAAGATTGCCTCACACTAGGTGGTAAGCGAACATACTTAAGCAATTGTTGGCTCGCATGCACGGCTCATAATCATATTCATACATACATACATATAGTGCTTACACCTTCACACCATCCATATCACCCGCCATGATACTCGAGTGGCAAAAGGAACAGTTAAGTTTGTAACGAACTGGTCCAAAGTGAAACGTCATGGACCTAAGTTATTTCTTTAAAATGGTTAGCCCAAGTTAAAGATCTATAGTCCATTCCTACTTATAAATAGGATCTTCTCCCATTAGGCATTAGATGTGGGATTAAGTTGACGGATCTCACAATCCATCCACCTTCGGAAATTTCGTCCCCAAAATTCCTACACTTGGCCAGCTGCTAACCCCAGCCTACGACCTTCTTTGGCCTGTGACCGGCAGCCTAGCCAACGTCCCTAATCCAGCCCACCATCTAACACGTAACCAGGTTGCTCTTATACCATGACTAATCTCAAAATGAATTGGGAGACCACCTAATCTCAGAATGAGCTGGAGGACAATTTCTAATCTCAGAATGAACTGGGAGACCATGACTAATCTCAAATTGAATTAGGAGACTACCTAATCTCAGAATGAGCTGTGAGCCAATTTCTAATCTCAGAATGAATTGGGAGACCATGACTAATCTCAAAATGAATTGGGAGACCACCTAATCTCAAAATGATCTGGGAGACAATTTCTAATCTTAGAATGAACTGGGAGACCATGACTAATTTCAAACTAAATTGGGAGACCACCTAATCTCAGAATGAGCTAGGAGACAATTTCTAATCTCAGAATGTGGCTGGGAGACGACCTTTACTAATCTCAGAATGACCTGAGAGATAATTACTAAAGTTTTGCGGAATAATAATAATAAAAATGAGAGAAATGATAATAGGGATTATATTGACTTGTTTTATTTAATTATGCGGCTTATTGGTTTTATCACTAACGCGGAATTTCTTCCGCAGGTGAGTAGCATTGGACTGAAGAATAGAAGTGTGGTTGGTGGTTCTTTTACCAACCTAGGTATGGTGAATGGATAATAAAAAAATTGGACTTCCTAATTGTTTTCTTGTGTTATAAATGTGGCTATGGGAAACGGTCTGAGACTGTGGGATAGTTATTTTATATTTTAGAGAACTTGATTTGTTGTTATGATTTATATTATATGTTGCGAGACTTATTTGCTATATTTCAATTCATGTGCTGGAATGTTACATTTACATTACCTATTTTTTTAAAGTAACACCCGGTCCAGTTTGGGTCCGTATAATTATTTGAAATGTTGTATTTCCCCAAACTGGTATAATTATATAAAATTTTGTATTTCCCCAAACTGGTATAACTATGTGAAACGTTGTATTTTCCTAAACCAGTAGCCTTGTAAGCACTAATCTCAAAATGGGCTGGGAGACCATGACTAATCTCAAAATAAATCGAGAGACTACCTAATCTCAGAATGATCTGGGAGACAGTTTCTAATCTCAGAATGAACTAGCAGACCATGACTAATCTCAGAATAAACCACGTTCTCAAAGCTCTGATACCACTTGTAATGACCCGGCCCAAAGTGCAACGTAATGGGCCTAAGTCATTTCCTTAAAATGGTTAACCTAAGTTAAAGATCTATAGTCCATTCTCACTTATAAATTGGATCTTCACCCAGTAGGTGTTAAATGTGGGATTAAGTTGAGGGATCTCATAATCCACCCACCTTAGGAAATTTTGTCCCCGAAATTCTTACAATTGGCCTGTTGCTAACCCAGCCACGACCTTCTTTTGCCCGTGATCGGCAGCCTAGCCAACGTCCCTAGTCCATCCCACCATCTAACACGTAACTAGGTTGTATATAAAAAAAAAAGGACGCGAATGCGGTTCAGGAAGGACCGAACGTGTTATATCCAATACTCGGTTATTTCTACCTGGTTAATTATTATATTTTATTATTTACCTGGTTACCCGGTTAAATGAAATATGGGTGTTTTCACATACCCAAGCTATCATTTAATTTTATTTTATGAAGGACGTCCTCCACCCTTACCTTCATTCGCATTTTCTTCTCCTCTTCCTTACCGGCTTGTCTTCTTCCTTGCTTAGGCATTCTTCCTACTTCCCTCCTCATAATTTTCTTGCATGCGTATTTTAATTTGATAATAAGCTTTATAATCGTGAGGATTAAAGTTTAAAATCAACAAGAAAGAAACTAAACACGACTATTGACCGATGAGTCCATTATTTCAGTGAGATGGACAAGCATAGGGAAAGTTTCACCGGGAATCAGTGGCAACGGTCATTCCAACGTCAGAAGATGATTCTACTCTCTTCGTCGATTAGTGTAGGGTCGATCTCACGTGTGTGGATGCCGGCCGAGGGTGCTAAATGGCCAAAAATAGAGGACGTCGGCAAAAATAGAGGTGATGGCGGTGGGTGAAGAAATCTGGCCGTCCTGGGTGGCGACGGGCTCCAATCTAGCCGGGGAAGGTCGATAGGGGGTCGAGGAGACCACCCAATTGAGGCAGCGACGCTTGCTGGTGGTGGAATCGGCGATCCAAGTGCGTCGCTAGGCAGGCGATGCAGGCGTCGCCGCAGTTGGAAGGTGGTCGGAGTTGGCCGGGGTGACACCGCAACGGCATGGCAGGGCTAGGCGGTGACGATTGAGGGCGGCCGGAGACGATCGCCGGCGGCGGTTGGAGGGCGGTTGTTGTCGGGAACAGGGGATTGTGCCAGGGAAGAAGAAGAAGAAAATTACCTTGGGTGGCAAACTTGTAAATAATGCTTGACTCGACACAGCTTGAGTTAAATAATAATAGCAACTCGTAAATAACACTTGACTTGATACCGACTCGAGTTAAAAATAGTTCAAACACATACTAAATCTTTAAAATAATTATTTTGATGGCTTATGGATTAAAGTTACTAAACTATTTAATTATTGTACGAAATCACCACGAGTAATAAAAAATGGTAATGATAAAAGGTCAAGAATTAATCGGCACAACAAGCGATTAAATTAAATCGGATGGTTGTAAGTAATTAATAAAATAAACATTTTACCTTTACCATATTAAATTTAATATTGGGTAAATAAAGTGATTATTTTAATAACTAGTCAGTAATGTAAAAAACAGGTTACTAAACTATAGTCAGATAGAAATCATTCGCGTCGAACGTAAATAACATAATAAAAATAAATAAAGTTCGAAACTTTATATAGTCAAATAAATTAAAATAATTGTATTTATAATAATTGTGAATTAAAATAATACAAATTATTTTAAATAATTTGATTGAATAATATAAATAATTAAATTGCTGTAAATAATAGTAGCGATTAAAAATTATAACCGTCAACTAAATCATCAAGATCGGGGTTAAGTAATTATTACCGCAAAGGAAAATTAAATAATTGTTTATTAGTAATAATTATTTTTATCAACTATTAGGTATTAATTATGATTTAGATAATTAATTTAAAATGTAAAGTAAGACATAAATGATTATATCACATGAATAATTAATTATCTTACTAGATTTGTTGAGAATTTAATATTTAATATTTTTGAATTATTACATGATATGTTGTCAAAATTTTATTAATGATATATATATATATATTAGACATTTAATTGCATGTATTTCTACTCGAATAAAATTATACTTTTTATAATTTTATATTCTCGTTCAAATTAGGATTATTAGTCATCCAAATAAAATGAAGAACTCTTCCATCATTATGCTTCTAAAAACAATTTCCAATTAGGCAATATTTAGAGAACCCATTTTTCCGCAAAAAGATTGAAGTAACTTCCAACTATTTACCCCAATTGTAGGAGAAATAAGGAGCTGCCTAAAGTTAAAAACAAGCTCTGAGATGGCTTCTCTAATGAGGAAAACCAACAACAATAACTGAACAAGTTTTTGGTTCTCTTTTTTACCCCTATTCGACAACTAGTCTAGTTTGCACTTTGACATTTGAAGAGCGCAAGGAAAGAAAAACTGTGGCAACTTAACAACCAGGTCAAATTTCCAAGCTCATCAACAGCTTTCCGATACCATATCAAAAACATCTCACTATGAAATTGACTTGTTATACTGAATCTAAAAGAATGTTTCCACTAGTTGCTAAGGGATACAATCAATACGAGGGTGTTGATTTCTCAAAACCTTTTTCTTCTATTATGAAACCAGCCATAGCACGATTAGTGCTATCACTAGCAACTACTCGAGAATGGAAAGTATACCAAATGGATGTTAAGAACGCGTTCTTAAATGGTGTACTTCAGGAAACTGTTTGTATAAGCCAACCTCCTCGATTCAAACACGAACATTGTCCTCATCATGTATGCAGGTTAAAAAAGGCTTTGTATGGCCTAAAGCACCTTGGGCCTGGTATGATAGGTTATGTGGTTTTCTCATAAGGAAAGGATTTACTTCGAGTCTTGCTGATCCATCCTTGTTCACTCATTCTCTTGCTCTATATCGACGCCATGTTGTTCACAGGAAATTCGTCTTCTATTATGGATGTGTTTCTTGCAGGACTTAAAACTGAATTTACTATGACAGATCTTGGTGATGTCCACTATTTCTTGGGCATTCATATTACTAAAACAAGTGAGGGATTGTTTCTTTCCCAATCTCTGTATGGAGAACATATCTTGAGGAAGGTCCATCTTCTTGACTGCAAGCCGTTGTCAACACCAATGATTCCAAGACATCACACTCCAAAGCACTCTCCGTTAGTGACTGATCCTACACATTATCAAGCAATTGTAGGTGTTCTGCAATACTTGACTTCACGAGACCAGATGTAGCTAAGAAAGGAACACAAAATGTGAAGAAAGGAACACAGAATTGATGAAGGCTTGTTTATCAATTGTAAGTTAACAACACCTTCTCTGCTGTTTAGTGTGTAAATGTAAAATCTGTTTTACTGTTTTTTCTTATTCTCATCGGTTGATGTATTCATAAGAGAACAAAACATTGTATATAAAGATAGTATCTAAACATCTCAGTTCATCCCCCATTACTTGCCCCTCAAAGCTCTGAAATAGCCACTCGGGTCGCTCTCAAACACTTTAATCTGGAATGTTGTCTGCAAGTCGAGCTTATACTTGTTGGTTACAAATCCACATTCAAGTGTAGACCTCAAGTGATTGCTGCAAAGTTGGCCTTATAATGTGGGTTTACAATTTTGGTTGAACAATATCAAAGTCTTTGCATACAATTGTTTCTAATTGCTCCTTACTACTATTTTTAATTGCTGCCAGTTCTGCCGTGTGGATCAAGGAAAAGTAATTGGAAAGGTTTAGTACTACCTGCAAGGCATTCTTATTTGCATGGATTCATGGCACCAAATCTATAACTGAGTGAGACCTCTAATCCTCCACAAGCAATAGAGGATATAACTTAATCTTATTTTGCAAGCATTGAGAGATTCTAATAGTCAACAAGAGAGTTATGAGACTCGCATGAAAGCTCATGATCAGCGTCTATCAGAATTTAATGAATGTTTTGATAGATTTTATACAATGTGGCTGGCTGGTCAAACTCCTCAATTGGTGAGAATGTATGTACTACCTCCTATGGCTACTATGGTATTTACTTAAGCCCTTTCAACACTTCTCACTATTACTATTGAGAAGAATTCAAAATCAAATACTTTGACTACATATCCTTGTGCTAAAGTTGTTGGAACTCAACTGTTAGACAGTCGTTTTCATATTATTTCTTCTGAAGTTGATACATTTGAATAGATGAATACAACAATTGAAGAGCCACAAGAGGAATTCATTAAATTGGTTGCAACAAAAGACGTTGAAGAATCTACATCTTCATTATTTGAAGTTATAAGATTTTCATTTAAATCCAATTTGTTAATTAAAGGGTCATTATGAGGATCCATATTTTCGAGATGTTATTTGTGATCATTTGAAGCTTCTGATTCAAAAGTTGATTTGTAAAGTTTGCATTCAACACTATTGAATGATTGGATGAATACTCTATCTCTCAAATGCGAAATTACTTTTAGTTGGAACACGTAGGTGCAAACTCGAAGACAAGATGTGAGAGAAAGAGAAAGAAATAGAAAAGGAATATAGAGATAAGAAGTAGGAAAAATATTATTCACTAGTTTAATCTTATAAAAATAGTGAGATAGAGAAATATTGTAATCTCAATTGTATAGGTTGGGTGAGTAATCTTATTATACATCTCTATATGTTTGATGACTGTAATCTTTAATTGATGTAGTAAATTGTTCGTTATTGTCAAGTGGTTTTTGACTCTCGAGAAAAGGAGTTTTCCATGTTAAATCTCTATTCTTTTTGTTTTGTTTTCTTTTATTTCTTAGGCATTATTGTCCTATATTTTGTGTTCGTTGTTGTTAATCGCCAACTTTGGAGATTTTTCTCAATAGAAGGTATAGGGTAACACCCTCTCTACACTTGCTCATTTATCGCCCGAACCGAACCGGGTGTTACTTTAAAAATATAGGTAATGTAAATGTAAAATTTAGAATATGAATTAAAATATAGCAAATAAGTCTCACAACATATAATAGAAATCACAATAATAAATCATGTTCTTTAAAATATAAAATAACTGTCCAACAGTCTTGGGCTGTTTCCCATAGCCACATTTATAACACAAGAGAATAATAAGGAAGTCTAATATTTTTATTATCCGTTCACCATCACTAGGTTGGTAAAAGAACCACCAACCACACTTCTATTCTTCAGTCCAATGCTACTCAGTTACGGAGGCAATTCCGAGTTAGTGATAAAACCACTATGCTGCATAATTAAATAAAACAAGTCAATATAATCCCTATTATCATTTCACTCATTTTTTAATTACTATTACACAAGACTTTATTAATTATCTCTCAGGTCATTCTGAGGATTAGTAATTTGTCTCTCAGGTCATTCTAAGATAAGTAAAAGTCATCTCCCAGCTTATTCTAAGATTAGAAATCGTCTCTCAGCTCATTTTGAGATTAGGTAGTCTCCCAATTCATTTTGACATTACTCATCGTCTCCCAGTTCATTCTGAGATTAGGTAGTCTCGCAATTCATTTTGAGATTAGTCATGGTCTCCAAGTTCATTCTGAGATTAGGTGGTCTCCCAATTCATTTTGAGATTAGTCATGGTCTCCCAGTCCATACTAAGATTAGAAATTGTCTCTCATCTTATTCTGAGATTAGGTGGTCTCTCATTTCATTTTTAGATTAGTCATGGTCTCCCAGTTCATTCTAAGATTAGAAATGGTCTCCCATGTGAGCAGCATTGAACTGAAGAATAGAAGTGTAGTTGGTTGTTCTTTTACCAACCTAGGTATGGTGAATCAATAATAAAAAAATTAGACTTCTTAATTATTCTCTTGTGTTTTAAATGTGGCTATGGGAAATGATCCAAGATTGTGCGACAATTATTTTATATTTTAGAGAAAATGATTTATTGTTATGATTTATATTATATATTGCGAGACTTATTTACTGTATTTCAATTAATGTTCTGGAATGTTACATTTACATTACCTATATTTTTAAAGTAATACCCGGTCCGGTTCGGGCGACCTTTCTTCCTTGCTTAGGTATTCTTCCTATCTCCCTCTTCTTAATTTCTTTCATCCATATTCTAATTTAATAATAAGCTTTATAATCTCAAGGATTAAAGTTTAAAATCAACAAGAAAGAAACTACACACGACTATTGGCTGACGAGTCCACTGTTATTTTAAGATCCAGGATTGGAAACGGTCCTATGAATCTTGGCTTCAACTTCCCTGATATTTTAAATTTGATCACCCCCTTCATAGGAGATGTCTTTAGGTACACAAACTCCCCAACTTGGAACTCTAGGTCCTTCCTTCGAGTATCAGCATAACTCTTTTCTCCATCCTGAGCTGCCTTAAGTCTTTGCTAAATGAGTTTCACCTTTTCAGTTGCTTCCCTCACCATCTCTGGCCCGACTATAACTGCTTTGGTAGACTCCAGCCAACACGATGGAGATTTATTGGGCCTACTGTCACAGGGGTCAAATTAGGGGTTAAAATATTTGCCCTAACTACCTTTGTGCGGCATGTTTCCCTCCCTGGAAATACCAGCCTACACCACCTCCGCACACACCAATGTGCTGTGGTGCACAGCGGCCTCAGACCACCCACTTGCGAATACTGCGCGAACCCAGTCCTGGTACTGCGCACAGCTACTGGCGCTGCTGGTACCGGTACCAGGCTACCAGCGATTGTACCGAACACACACCAATCACCAAGCTACAGTGACTACGCGTCCCACATACCGATCACCCATCTCGGTACCAATAGACCTCAGAATCACAGGTCTAACCCCAATGGCCAAACACGATGCATACACCACAAGAATTACAGGAACTCTTCCCAACCTCTATTCTTACAACATGAATACAGGATAAATACAAGTAATCCTACTCTAGACTACCTGCCGGTCGTGGACATGCAAACCCCACGACTGTGCCTCTCGACCCTCACTCGATAGGACTTCACCCAACCCTCGGTTCACCGCGCAGGGTTGCCGAATAACTGGTATGTGAGCCTTGACCCTAAAGGCGGACGTCGACTACCCCGGTAGTCCCCTTGAAGTTCTAGACTGCCCCTCGGCCTGACTGCAGTAACCCTAAGGCATCCCCTTGCCCGGCCAAGTTTCTCTCCTCCACCGAGATCACTCACACACTCTTCACATGTTGTTCACTAGATCCACTCTGATCTATTCTGCCTCACCACCAAATGAAGTTGCTCCTTATATAGCCATTGGCTGGACAAAAGGGCACATCACCTTGCTGGATCCTGGCCATCCAATCCCCGATCAATGGTTCAGCATGCTCAATACCAGCAGTCACCTTAGTGATGTTCCAGCACTGCCCTTCACCATTGATCACCTCATCCACGGTCCAGGATGAGCTGCCGACATCACCACAACTCTTGGAGTCCTAGCACATTTACTGGAAAGCCCATGGTGCACTCTAGCCTGCTGGTGGACCCTCATGGTTCACCCTGGCTAGACCTGGTAGCGATCCTGCACACAGCAGGCTCCAGACCACTCAGCACACAGCATCTGCTCCAAACTCACTCGGACCCGGGTGCCCGCACATCAATCTCCACACCAGGTTAGTCTTGCCCGGTATTTTGATCGAACAATCAACTGGCACGCGCGGTGGTGCTCGCTCGGCATGCACATCTGGTTCCTAGCATCCTGCTCAGTCCCCACACGCTACTGCTGCCCACATGCTCGGCTATGGTGCACGGTCACCTGCACGCTCCCGCACCCGGTATGGCTCCTGGCACGGCACGACCTTGCATGCGCCTGGTTCCTGTCGACTCGGTACCCGGTAGCGGCATGTTCGCCCGCTACAAGTTTAGCCTGTAACACCTACCATAGAAGGCTTCAAATGGCGTGATCCCTATACTGGCTTGGTAAGAGTTATTGTAAGTGAATTCAGCCAAGGCTAAGTGTTTCTCCCAATCACCTCCCCAGTCAAGAATGCAATCTCTTAACAAATCTTCTAAAGTTTGAATAGTCCTCTCAGTCTGGCCATCAGTTTGGGGATGATATGCTGTACTCAACTTAATTTGATTTCCCATGGCTTCTTGGAAAACTTCCCAGAAATGTGAGGTGAATAGGGGATTGCGGTCGGAGACTATCTCCTTTGAAATCCATGCAATTTGACAACATTGTCATCATATAATCCTGCCAGGTATTCCACTGTTCTCATTGATTTCGTGGGGATGAAGTGAGCTACCTTAGTTAGTCGGCCCACAACTACCCATATGGAGAACTCAAAAGAAGGTTGCAACAGTCCTCCAGGTAGTTAATGTTGGGCTTTGATCTATTGGCAAGTCTGACACTTAGAGACAAAATCCATAACACCCCTCTTCATCCCAATCCACCAGTAACTCTAAGGTATCGAGAACTCTAAGCGAGAACTCTAAGCGATGAGCCTCCTCCAAGATATTCCACCTCAGTGCATTATTCTTGCATAAGGACACATCCTAAACCCAACCGAGATGCATCACTGAAGACTACGAATCCTTCATTACCATTTGGCAGGGACAAGACTGGTGCAGTTGTTAAACTCTTCTTTAGAGACTGGAAACTATCCTCACACTTACTACTCCATTCAAACTTGACCCCCTTCCTTATGAGTTTGGTCATCGGCGATGCTACTAAGGAGAAGTCTTTAATGGATTTCCTATAATAGCCCGCTAAACCAAGGAAGCTTCTGATATCAGTGACTGACTTAGGTTGTCGCCAATCAATGACTGCTTTCACTTTTGATGGATCTACTGCAATTCTAGCCTTTGAGACAATATGACGAAGGAAATTTACCTCCCTCATCGAGATGTCACACTTTGAGAGCTTGGCGATCAGTTGATGTTCTCTTAGAACTTGAAGAGTAATAGATAGGTGCTTTACATGCTCTTCTTCATTATTTGAATAGACCAGAATGTCGTTCACAAATGTGATAATAAACTTGTCTAGGTATGTGTTGAATACTATGTTCATGAGTGACATAAAGGCTACTGGTGTATTTGTTCGACCAAAAGGCATAACCAGAAACTCAAAATGTCCATACCGAATTCGGAAAGCCATTTTCTATATGTCTAACTCCTTTACTCGCAACTGGTGATAACTAGACCACAAGTCTATCTTAGAAAATATTCCTGCTGTTTTCAGCTGATCAAACAAGTCATCAATCCTCGGTAAGGGGTACCAATTGTTAACTATTAGTTGATTGATTTTACGATAGTCAATACACAGCCAAAGTGATCCATCTTTCTTCTTCACAAAAAAGAACAGGGGCTCCCCAGGGTGAAGTACTTGGTTTGATGAAGCCTACATGCAACAACTCTTCTAGTTGACTCTTTAACTCCTTGAGTTCTGCTGGAGCCATGCGGTATGGTGCCTTAGAAATTGGTGTTGTTCTAGGTGCTAGGTCAATGACAATCTCCACTGCCCGCTTAGGAGGTAACCCTGAAAGTTCTTCTAGGAATACATCAGGAAACTCTACTACTGCAGGAATCATGGACAACTCTTTGGGTTTTGACTTCGACTCAACTAAGTTAGCCAAAAAGGCTTTACAACCCTCACCAAATAACTTGGCTGCCTCACCAATCGACATGATACAAGAAGATGGATCATGCGATGACCCGTTGAAAATGACTCCCATCTCACAATTACAAGGTTTTGTCACCACTTTCTTCCCTTTACAGTCAAGAAAAGCCTGGGGTGCAAACAACCAGTCCATTCCCAATAGTACATCATGCCCCTTAACACACATAGGGTTTCCCTTGTATTTTTAAGGATAGGTTAGTCACTCCTAAACTTTTGACTTCACCGTTTCCCGTTGTAGTAGTAACTCTATAGGCCTTAGATAAGGGAGATGGTTGGAGTCCTAACCTCTTGACTATTTGAGATAATATGAATGAATGTGTACACCCCGAATTAAAAAAATATCCCCCATGACTCTTTGAATTAGAATTTTACCTTGGAAAGTGCATTCATCTGCTTCATCTTCCTTTACCTTAACTGCATAGACCTTCGCCTTCCCTTTGTCTGCCGGTTGTACAGGTGCCGGGTAGCGAATAGGAGCTGGTGCCTTCCCTCTCTCAGGCTGTTCCTGTTGTTGCTTCGGAGGCTGACGGCACTCCCTCTGTATTTGTCCCGTTCTTCCACAGTTGAAGCACCTACGGGGCTCCTTGCATTTCCTTGAATGCATCTTCTTGCAATTTTGACACCGCCTCCATGGGATATCCTCAAACATCCTTTTATGGTTCCCTTCTATGTTCTCCGGTAGTTCTGCTGCTGCTGTCTGACTGACCTATTTTTGTTACTGACAGGGTTGGCATTCTTGTGTAGAGAAGTACGCTTTTCTTGCTTCTGTGCACAGTCATACTCGAACACCAACTCTTGAGTAGTGGCTGAGTTGATCAACTCAGTTATCGTACTCCTTGGTGCTGTAGCAATCTTACCTCTCAATTCTGGCTTCAATCCCCAAAAGAATTTGTCAGCTATTGCCTTATCAGTTGCCAGAATCCCAGGTGGAAAACGCTCCAGCTGTAAGAATTTCTTGGCATATTCCCGAACTGAATTCTCCCCCTGAACCAAATTGGCAAATTCGAGTGTTTTCTTCTGGACAACTGGATCTGGAAAATATTGTCCATTAAAAGCTGACACAAATTCCGCCCACGCGATGGAGGAATTCTCACGTTAATGGAAAGTGGTTTTCTCCATGGATTTCCACAGTAAGATGCTTCCTCTTGAAGCATGCACATTGCCAATCTCACTTGATGGTGGTGGGGCATAGACAGAACTCTAAACGCTTTTTCAATAATGTCAATCCAACTCTCCGCCTTCATTGGATCGATCCCTCCAATAAATACCTTAGCTCCATTCTTTCTAAATTTTTCCACAGTGTTGCGGACACTATCATCAATTGCCAGAGGCACCACTTGTTAGACTACCGGTGACATTAGGTTTGGATGCTCCCCTTGCTCGCCCGGGTCTGCTAACCCTGCCCACCCTTGGGCACTTCCCTGACCACCATCTGGAGTGATTCTGGGACCCACTACCGAGTTTGAAGCTCCATGCCCTGCTAACACTCCTGATAACTGCTGAAAAATATTTTGAACCACAGAATTTGCATTTTTGAAACCTGTGCCAGTCCCTGTATGGCCGTCAGGATCTGAGCCAATACATTCTCGGTGTTCGCATTGGGCAGAGTAGCTCGGTTTAACTGTCTATGAGTACCTGCCATCTAAAACATCGAACCATCATGTTTCATTAGTTTTTTTTAGTTAATACTTAGGTTTATTAGTAGCAAATGAATTTGTTAATTAATAACACAACACAGTGGGAAAAGATAATTATTAGACTTTTCAACAAGGTACTTGAGTAATAATATGTGAGCTAATGGGAAACCTGACTCTGATACTACCTGTAACGACCCGGCCCAAAGTACAGCGTACTGGGCCTAAGTCATTTTTTTAAAATGGTTTACCTAAGTTCAAGATCTATAGTCCATTCCCACTTATAAATAGGATCTTCTCCCAGTAGGTATTAGATGTGGGATTAAGTTGAGGGATCTGACAAAGTTAGTGCCACAATTTTTGAAAATGCACTGCATTACGCAGTACCATCATACACCGTACTACCTCATAGTTTGAAAGAATACTAGTATGATTCATACATATCTCCATACCACTCACTCTCTTATTCGTGAAATCCATAAAAATGCGCGTACTCATATAATAGCTTAGGAAAGAGGCTTGTATGATATATTTCTAGAGCTTCAGTTCAAAAACTAACAAGGGATCTCATCCTTGTAGTTTTATTAAACATGTGTAGAAAACACAGCTAAATGGCCCAATATCGGAGGGATGTAATAAAAAGCCACCAATGCTGTCCTACATATAAAACATGATTAAACTCGATGCGCAAGGAGTCAAGCAGATAGGGAGAGTCTTACGTACCTGGGGTCCAAGCTCTAAGCGTATCTACACATCTACGGCAAGCTCAGACTCCAAAGCTTACATCGGTAGCGTATCTTCACATCTATGGCAAGCTCAAACTCCGAAGCTTACATCGGAACCCACTGCTAAGTAAAATACTAATGTCTATATATGATGCATGCTTGTGGTGTGTGTTTATATAATCAATACATTCTATAATAAAAAAAAGATTGCCCTAAATAAACATGCCGCTAAACACACATGTAAATCGAGATATAATAAATAAAAAAATTACTAACAAATAATAAATAAATAAGTACATACAATCATGAATAAATAGATAGATGATAAATACATAAAAATAATCAATACTCTGATTATAAAATAATAATATCATATATTACATATGTAAATGACTAAACACGAGTAAATACTATATATACCCATGTTAGTAATCATATAAAAATTTAAATAAATAAATACATAATCATTCTATAAATAAATAAATAAATAAAAATTATTTAATTTGATTAATTATAAATAATAATAATATCATAGTCATCATTATAGAACACATAATTAAATACAATTAAATAATAACATACACGTACGACCAAATAAATAAACAAATAAATACATATACAATTTAGTAAACAAAATAAGACTAATATTCATAAGTAAATATAATATTAATAATATGAAACAATCGTGTAAACATTCATCGTACTTAATAAACATATAAATAAAATAAATAAATAATAATGAATATATAAATAAAATAATAAATAAGCAAAAATAATCATAATAGCCAATCATGCTAAATCATGTGAATATGCATTATAATTAACATATAGGTTTTCGAATTACCAAAAATGGTGTAAGAATGGATGAAAATAGTATGAAAATAAGCTGAACAGGACCGAACCAAGCTAAACCATACTGAACCAACCCGGTTTGGGTTTATAGGAAGATGGGCTGGGTTGGCTAGGCTGATGGAGACGGACATGGACATGGGCATGGACATGGCTGCTGGCTAACGGACTCGGGCATGACCAGGCGGACATAGACTCAAACGCAGGCGGCAGATGCGGGCACATGCCAGACCCGGGGCGGCAATGACCGTAGCCGGTTTACGGCCATGGCAGAACGATAGAGGCTGTCGTCAATCACAATCGAAAGAGGGGAGGATGGGGAACGTGATGGTGGTGATGGTCGAACGAGTCCGGTCATCAACTAGCCAAAAAATTCTTGGAAAGAGGCGGTGTTGCCGTTGGGTAAGTAACGTTGCCGGCTGTGATAGGAGCCGTGGATGTCATCGTGGGTTGTCTCAAAATGTAGATCTCGCTGAGGGGGAGCTTTGTGGGTGGTCAGATCGGCCGAAGGTGCCTCGTCGGCGCCAAAAAAGACCCAAACGGTGGTGGTGGTGATGATGAAAAGTGATCAAAAACTCAGTCGCTGACTGTGACCACGGCGGCACTGGTGGTCATGAGTGGTATGAATAGAACCGGCCGCGAGGTGATCATGGCAGTACTGAATGGGTGGCCGGAGAAGGATCGGGGTCTAGCCAGCGGCGAGCCAAAGTGATGGTGGCGGTAATGGTGTGAAAGTTTGAAAATCATGAAAAAACCGTTGGGTGGAAGATAGGGTTGAGTGGATGGCCCAGATCTTGCCACGTGGCATGATCTAGAACTCCGACAACTCGTTGCCTAATAGGACCCACCTATGGATATATGCAATATACATATAGACAGAAAGCTCGGATCAAGATTGTTCAAAGTCAAAATAGACTTGAGTCCTAAAAGTTACACTATATGTGGGAAGCGAGGCAAGAAGGGTAAATGAGCCCTAAATCCCTAAACCCAATCAAGATGGGCCCATAGGAGAACAATCGTGTAATCAAAAATTACTATGCTACATGAAAATGAAATACCTAAAAATCCCAAATAGATGTTAAATGCTGCAATTGCGTAGATCTAGGCCTAAAATCTTGGCTAACTCATAAAAATCATATGTATACCTCGTGTATTCACTGTTAACTCATGCTCTACCGTATCATATCTGAAAATATCATATGCATGTTGGGCATACTCAACCTATATAATATGCTCATATAGCCATATAGGCCCCATAATCATATTCTGAAAATTAATCTACCTCGAGCTCACTTGAAACAACTCGATACTAAGCCAAACAAGGAAAAACTAAAATCGGGTAAAACCCTAACCCAAAAATAAGGTTTTACAGGTTTCGAGTTAGTTTCGACTTTTGTCGCCACCGATCTGAGCTTTCCATTCACACACATAAACACACATACACACATATATATACATATATATTGCATATACCTTAAGTTGACCTCACTCGGTGCACAAGTTTCTAAATGTTCAGATCGTGCCACGTGGCAAGATCGGGTACATCAGCCTTAGCATTTGCCACTGATTTTAGGAGATTTCCCCCCATCTTTGGATGATTTTCCACCCTTTGCACCAGTGCCACTTCGACGCACCACCAGAAAGACTCCAACCACCGGACTAGCACCACCGTGACCACGTCCCAGCAGAGTATCAATCTAGACCCACCTCCAGCTCTAGTGCCACCACAGTCGCAGCCGATGAAGTCACTTTTTTCATCTGTTTGCACTGGCGCCGCCGCCTTTCGGGCCACTTTTCGGCTCCAACGAGCCTCCTCTAACAAGACCCACCATAGAGAGAGCATGCTCTTACTGAAATCTTCAATTTGAGACCTCCCCAACCATTATAGTGGCCACAATCCTTGTCGGTGTTGTCCCCATTCCCAGTGACATTTTCCTCACTTCCAAGCCATTTTCTGTCCAGTTGCCTGTTAGACACCGTCAACCATCATTGGCAATTCCCCTCAATCTAGCAGAGTTTTAGTCCATTTCCAGCCATTTTTCGGCCAACCGGCAGCCGGGCTTCGTTGATCGCCACCACCACCGTGTTCCCTGTCGTCTAGGCCGTCAACTGGGACCGGCACCGACCCTTGGTTCCCCGCCATTACAATTTTCGGGCATCAGACACAAGTGGCACCCGTCGTGCACTCTTAGCTGCTCCAAGCTGTTCTTGTCTGCTGGCCAGTTCGAATTCAGACCGTGTCCTTATGCCCGCAGTCATGACCATGTCCACCCAGCAAACCTTGCATGCCAATTTACTTACCCCGGCCCGAGTTAACTCAGCCCGACTCGGTCTGGTTCAGCTAAGTTAACCTGGTTCACCCAATTGACTCAGTTGACTCTTTCAGCCATTTTGACTGTTTTTGTCTATTTTTTATTATTTTCTGTTTTAGAGTCCGAGTTCAATGTAGATGTCCCGATACGCTAGGAACTTAGACTACAGGTCCTATAACGACCCACCCTCTCCGAGCTATGAGCCAAGTGTTACTATATGAAACTAAGTGTCTCATAATTAATTTTGTATTAATTTTCAAGATTTTTAAATAAATCCATAACAATAAATTTAATATACAAATGCTCAAAATAATTTAAGCCCATAAATTAAACCAAAATCCCATTGCCATGCAAACAATCTCGAGAAAAGAATAGTCCAATAATAGAGTCCTTCAGCTGTCCTGACTCAGCCCATCCTTCCATGCTTATACATGCAGCGGCAATTTCAGGTTAGTGATAAAAACACTAAGTCAATATAATTACAAGAAACAATTAATATATTCTACAACATCTGAATTACGTCTTTTAGTGATTATGAGCTCTTAATATTC
This sequence comes from Piper betle, assembly GCA_033002965.1. Taxonomy (NCBI): domain Eukaryota; kingdom Viridiplantae; phylum Streptophyta; class Magnoliopsida; order Piperales; family Piperaceae; genus Piper; species Piper betle. Next base: position 59,732 of record JAURVB010012288.1, on the reverse strand, counting down.
TACAATATCTAGCTACAATCCCATATATGTGCACACATGCTACGTGGCCCTCAATCTGTAGTTACCGATATTTGTCATTGGTTCACCCTCTTGGTATAACAAGTGCATAGTAAGCCATCTTGCGCCAATGCGCCTTGTCACCCCTTTTGGCATGGGGGCAGGTATTTTGTCTTTCAAGAATTTTAAGGGTATTGCCCTATGTCGGACTGAGTCCATTTATTGACACCGGTTACGCTCGGCCCATGGTGGTCGAATGTGGGCTCAAGCCGACCAATACTCCCAAATAAGAATATATAATATTTAAAGTAATTATATGAACTTGGAATTTTGATGAGGCACCCGCAACTACAACACACGATCATAATATGAATAAAACTTCTCTAAAGTCTTCCTTCTAAATGTGCTCACAAACTCTTAAGTTGATGTTTCTATGAACAGAATTTTTCTTTATATAAAAGAATATATGTGGAATTCAAGAAGTCATTACATTAAATTTTATAAAAAAGAACGTAATCACACATAACTATATTAAACACAACCATTAGTGTGATAACGAAATGTCAAAAACTAATTATTAGGGTTAAATGAATGGGTGTTAAATCCTAATGAATAAAGCTTATTTAAAACCATCCATAAATATCATTGTACTGATATGTTAAAGGTCATAATTGATAATTTATAATATTGATTTTTTCAAGAATTAATTAAATAAAATAATATTTATGGTTCGTTTTAAGATTTACAAAACCCTAAATAAAATAACCTGATTATTTTTGGGGGTTTTACAGGTCCATTAGTACTCTTCTTAGTTTTATTGGTATTGTCTATTTTGGTTGTCATATCGGACTCTACTTAAAACAGGCCATATATACACATTTTATTTCAGTGATTAATGACCCTTACATTGTTTTCGAATCTAGCTCCATCACTTGTTGCTTCCAGCCAACTTATATGATTCCCTTAGTAAACCTGTGACATGAGTCAGAGTTTTACATTTGCAAACTAGTTGGTTCAACTGTCAGTTTAAGTCAAGTAAGTTTCATGAACTGCCTACTGAGCTAAGGCCAACTTTGAGTTATTAGCACTGAGGGTCAAGTGTACCTAATTATATGATGATAACATTAGAAAGATGATGAGAAATGAGCCATCAGAGTATATGAAAGTATGCAGTATATTTTTTATTTATTTGATCATATAATTATTTTTAGGCTAAAAACATATTAGGACATGTTATAGGACAGTTTGGGTGGTGTTATGGCTGCGTTATATTTTATGAGATTTTCCTCCTATTTTTTGAGTTTTTTGGATTTATTATGAGTTAGTTATCATTTTTAACTCAGAGTTGGGGGTGAGTCAAGTTTTATTTACGGAATTACCACCGAACAACACCCCGACACCATCAATGCTGCCCCTTTACTTGCTGCCAACTCTGCCTTTGGTCCCTGCACCACCGCCATGCCATCAATGTACAACCACCATGCCCTTGTTGTGCCGCTTCGAACGCCCCTGGCCACCGCCCGGCCTCCACAATGTGATGGAGCCGAGCTTTCACACCGCTCTCCTATATCCGATTCTGCCACTGCCATCCAGTCACCGTCCCTCCGATGACCTTCCCCAACCAGACTAGAGCCAAATGGATCCCATCCTGGCCGGATCTCTTCACCTCACCACTGACCAGCTTTTTTAACATTTTCTAGAGAGCCACCACCTCCGCCTACCTTGTTGACATTGTAGACACATCGGGCTCACCGACCTAGTGTCAACGGTACCTCATACCACCACCATCCCACCGTTTAGCCACCACCGACAACCGTCACCGGAAAACCGGCTTCACTGGAATTTGACGGATCATCCGACAAACGTATCTAGTAGAACCCAATCAAAGTTCAAACACCTCTGAGCACCAAATTCAAGTTTTGAGACACGCGATCAAACTCTAACTAGTCGTCGATTATCATCAATCACCGTTGCCAACAAAGTGAGGTATAATTATCTCTGATTTAATTATTTAAAATTAATGATTGTTAGCATGACATGTTTGGATTGATTATTTGTCGTGATGATTGCCTGATGATGAATGAAGTGATGAACTACATGATTTTATTGATATTGAATGAATGCTAATGATCGAATTAGGTAAATTAAATTGGAGCATCCTAATTGACTACAACGTAACTTAGAAAGACATAATAAAATCGGTGTGAATGGGAAGAGCTAGGGATATTTCTATTGTTATGAGGATTGTTGATTATTTGGTGGACGATGATTGTATTCTGAGTGTGATTTTCATGTTGAGTTTGTTGGGCCCAATGGGCCCCAAAGGAACTTGCAATAGGTGTCACAGGCCTCTCTTAATACGAAAGTTAGCTTAGGGAATAAGGCTTTCCCATTAGCCTATATACAAGTCACCAACATCATACATGACCGATGTGGGATAAACCCAACAAATCCCCTTTACACATCGGGCGACCCTGAAACTATCATCATATGACAATCTCCCCTTCATTAGACGACATCCACCTACCAAACTCCCCTTAAATCACCAGATGGAACCCATTAAAGAAACTTCCACAATCGGTGTAGGCAAACACTAAAGTCAACTTGGCTCTATTGACATTGTTGGGCCCAATGGGCCCCCAAAAGGAACTTGTAATAGGTGTCATAGACCTCTTTTAATCCAAAAGTTAGCTAAGCGAATAAGGCTTCCCATTAGCCTATATATAAATCACCAACATCATCCATCATGGGTATGGCATAAACCCAACAAAGTTTGATGCATCATTTTGTTAGCCGGCATTAGCTTCTAGATTTGATTTATAGGTCTGTAAGAGCTTGCCGCATAGGCACGCAACCACGATTTAAGCTTCTACCAGGTCTATTTAGGACTCACACTTGATTTATTATCTTATTTTATTGAGTTTTGTTTATAACAGGTAAGAGGATGTTTCAAGTGGTAGATTTATCGTATCCCACTCCACACTGGTCATTTAGCCAATTGTATTTCCTGATTAATAACCCTTGAGTATGAGATCCCTCATGTTTGTTTTCAAAACTCAAATCCAACTCATGATCCTGGGGGCCTATTATGCTGAAATCCCTACATAGGCCTACGTATATATAGTTTTCATGTTTTTAGTGAGAAGTGAGACGAGGGAAAATTGACGGCCTTGTGTTGAGAGAGGGCAAGTGTCTTTCAAAGAGGGCTCTAGACTTGGTGAGCCTCTGATCCATTCCAGAGGAATCCTTATAACTCTATCGTTGAGTTCCTCAAACCTGGAGAAGTGTAGAGGTTTTTCGAGGAATGCCTAAGAGTATTCGGCCTCTCTACTCCAAAGGGTACTAAAGGCGCATGCCTAAGAGTACTCCAAAGGGTACTAAAGGTGCAGAGTGTATTAAAGGCGCATGCCTAAGAGTATTCGGCCTCTCTACTCATGACCAAAGGACCAGGAGTAATACAGAGGATGTAGAGGTCTAATATGAAAGATAATGATTTTCCCGTGCAAGGGATAATTTAAACTATCGAAAGAGATGGAAGGGGATTCTATCACACGAGGTCAACGACTCCCTGCTATTGCCCTTATGAGAGTTCTTGTGGAATAATAATGATGTTTTTATTTAAGAGGAGGGTCAGCTCTCTTGTGATAGTTTGTTATTAGTTAATTTTTGACCGGTAATGCCCGTTACTGACGTCTTTTTATTATATATATAGGGTAGAATTACGAGGAATGAAAGTTATTGAGACTGCGGAGGGGCAATATTGAAATTGCACACACATGTACCTACCCAACTGTAATTGGTGATGTGTTGAATTGTGTAGATAATGAAATTATGTGAATGAAAATGGAAAGTAGAAACTGAACAGGTTGAGCTACGGAGCGATAATAACTGGAATGTGAAACATCCTATGTCTGGACTGTGTTTTTTATTTTTATTGTTATAAATATATACTGATCGCTATTAACAGGGTGGCCCCTATTATACTGTTAAGTGAGACTTTGTCCGTTTCGTTTTTAAAAATAGATATTTCTTTTGAAATCTTCATTTCTTTGGTTTGTTGGTTTACTTTTTTTCACATCATGGCGTGCATATAGTATAGCGTTAGAACCAAAGCATATGATCCAAGTTTTGCATGTTGCATCACCATCTTTAGACGCGGAGTGTACATTTGGGTCAGCTTAACCGAATTAAGTAGATTAGTGAACAGCTCATTCACCGGTAACATTTCCGGGTTGGTTCACGAGTGAATTGAAATGAGGTGTTATAGACATGGTATCAGAGCTAACTCTTAGTTGATAAAGATGGCAAATGGATTATAGGTTACATGTGTGCGAGAGCTGCTCCGAGCTATATCGACAGATATTTTTCTATGTTAATATTTTTGGTTTAAAGATTTTCTTATCGAAGATTGTTGTGACAGGGTTATCAGATTAGAGTAGGGAGTACAAGTAGGATAGTGAACCAGACTCGTAGGATGCAGATCAGGTCTCCAATCCCACCATTGCCAAGACTGGTGTAACGACTAGGCCCAGAGTCCAACATAATAGGCCTAAGTCATTTCTTTAAAATGACTAACCCAAGTTAAAGATCAATAATCCATTCTCACATATAAACAAGATCTTCTCCCAGTAGGTATTAAATGTGGGATTAAGTTGATGGATCTCACAATCCACCCACCTTAGTAAATTTTGTCCCCGAAATTCCTACACTTGGCCCGTTCCTAACCCCAGCCCACAACCTTCTTTGGCCCGTGACCGGTAGCTTTGCCAACATCCCTAGTCCAGCCCACTATCTAACACGTAACCAGGTTGCTCTAATACAATTTCTAATGACCCGGCCCAAAGAACAGCGTAATGGGCCTAAGTCATTTCTTTAAAATGGTTAACCCAAGTTAAAGATATATAGTCTTTTTTCACTTATAAAAAGATCTTCTCCCAGTAAGTATTAGATGTGGTATTAAGTTGAGGGATCTCACAATAAAATTGTAAATCCCCAAAAAAATAATAATAATAATAATAATAATTAGGCTATTTAGGGTTTTGTAAATCTTAAGAATGAACCATAAATAATGTTTAACTAAATATTATTCATAAGAATCAATATTGACCTTTATCATATCGGTACAATGATATTTATGAATGGTATTAAATAAATTTTGCTTATTGAATTTTTGAGATTGGGAGTTGTAAGTGCGATTATCATTCATTCACATTAAGTAAATAATAAGTTCTTGACTTTTCATTATCAAACTAATTAATGGTATTTAATATAATTATTTGTGATTTCGTTCTTTTTTATAAAATTTAATTTAGTGACTTCTTCAATTCTACACATTCATTTATATAAAGAAGAATTTTATTGTTAAATGAAAACATCCTCTCGATAATTCGTGAGCACATTTGACTCACAAAGGGAAGGCTTTAGGATCATGTGTCATAGTTGCGGGTTCCTCATCACAATACTAGGTTCGTATAATTACTTAAAATGTTATATATTTCGATTTGGGAGTCTTTGTCGGCTTGAGCCCACATTCGATAACTATGCGACAAGCACAACTGGCGTCAAAGAATTGGCTCAGGCTGACACAGAGCAACACCCTTAAAAAAAGATATTATGTGGGAGTTGTAACTACCCGCCCGAACCGGACCGGGTGTTACTTAAAAATATAGGTAATGTAAATGTAACATTCGAGAACATGAATTGAAATACAGCAAGTAAGTCCCGCAACATATAATATAAATCATAACAATAAATCATGTTCTTTAAAATATAAAATAAGTCTCCCACAGTCTTGGCCCGCTTTCCATAGCCACATTTATAACACAAGAGAATAATAAGGAAGTCCAATTTTTATTATCGATTCACCATACCTAGGTTGGTAAAAGAACCACCAACCACACTTCTATTCATCAGTCCAATGCTGCTCACCTGCGGAGGCAATTCCACGTTAGTGATAAAACCACTAAGCCGCATAATTAAATCAAACAAGTCAATATAATCCCAATTATCATTTCACTCATTTTTATTATTATTATTACACAAGTCTTTAGTAATTATCTCTCAGATCATTCTGAGATTAGTAATTTGTCTCTCAGGTCATTCTGAGATTAGTAAAAGTCATCTCCCAGCTCATTCTGAGATTAGAAATCGTCTCCTAGCTCATTCTGAGATTAGGTGGTCTCCCAATTTATTTTGAGATTAGTCATGATCTCCGAGTTCATTCTGATAGTAGAAATTTTCTCCCAGGTCATTCTGAGATTAGGTGGTCTCCAATTGATTTTGAGATTAGTCATGGTCTCCCAGTTCATTCTGAGATTAGAAATCGTCTCCTAGCTCATTCTGAGATTAGGTGGTCTCCCAATTCATTTTGAGATTAGTCATGGTCTCCCAGTTCACTCTGAGATTAGAATTTCTTTCCCAGCTCATTCTGAGATTAGGTGGTCTCCCAATTTATTTTGAGATTAGTCATGGTCTCCCGGTTAATTTTGAGATTAGAAATCGTCTCCCAGCTCATTGTGTGTGTTATAAATATATATATATATTTTAATGTAGGTTTGATTAAGAATAGAAATATGAAATTGTTTGGTTGAGTGGTGTTAAAAATGGAAGCTAAGAAACTAATTAGGGTAACTAGGTAATGATCTTGATCTAACACAAACTTGCCTAAGTAGACTTGCTAAAATTGATAAGGTTGATGTGTGTTGATTGATGAGTGATTGTGTTGACTGTGTGTGCATGCTATAGGATGTGTGATTCATCATGCAGGCGTTAGTTTTTAGCTTGATTGTGTAGGTACGGTGTAGTAGCTCGCCGCCTAGGTGCGTGGACCCATTTGGAGCTTCTACCAGGTCTGTTTAGGACTCGTTCTCTATTTTACGCTACTCTATTGTATATTTGATTTATCATGTGCAGGACGAGTTAAGTGGCGTTTTATCGGATCCAACTTAACTCGGGCCATTTAGCCAACAGTTCTTTTTTCGGATTAATAACCCTCGAGGATGAGATCCCTCGAGTTTGTTTTCGAACTTCAGATCCATATCAAGTTGCCTTCGAGCCTATTGTATAAATCCCAACCCAGGCCTATATATGTATAGTTTTCGCGTTTTCGGTGAGAGATGGGATGAGGGTTACTTGCGGCCACGTCTTCAGATTGGGCGTGTACCCGGAAGAGCGGGCTCTGGAGCTGGGGAGAACCCACTTCGTTCCCGAAGGATCCGAACAACTCCACCTTTGAGTTCCTCAAACCCGGAGAAGTGTGGAGGTTTACGGGTACTACAATGCAGCACATGTCTAAACTTGTGGTTCAAAGGGTACTGAAGGCGACTGCCTGATAGTGCTCGGCCTTTGTGGCTCAAGGCCAGGAGTAATATGGAAGGTGCATAGGGCGGTAAGGAATGAAATTTGATGCGAGAAGCGATAGAGAAATGGCCAAGGTATGAGGATGAGAAAGAAAGGGGGACGCTGTCAACCCGAGGCCGACGGCCGGACGGCAACGGCTCCTGTATGTGCCCTGATGAGAGTTCTTGAGGAAGTATATGATTTTGATTCAACAGGAGAGTTTGCTCTCCTGTGCCAGATTGATATTAGTTATTTTTTCCGGGCCGGTAACACTCATTACTGACGGTTTTTCTATATATATGTAGGTGAGGAAATGCGAGCGATGAAAGCTATCGGGACTGCGGAGGAGCAGTACGGAACTGCGCACATATGTACCTGCCGCGTGTAACGTATGTATAATGATGGTGTGTTATTGTTATGTAAATGATAATTTTCATGTGTTTGATTGAATGAATTACTTGTTATGAAAAAACGAATGAGATAATGATTTAATGTCATGGTAGATTTTTATGTGTTATCATATTTTCATAAAATAGTATATATTTTCTTTTGGTTTCTCATTTATTATTTTGTCTTGTTTTTGCTTGTACATCATAGCATGCATGTAGGACCGCGTTAGAACCCAATCGTTCTCATTCATGCATTTCATATTTGCATCTCCATCTTGAGACGCCGAGAGTATGATCCGGGTCGGCTTAACCGAATCTAGTAGATTAACAAACGGTTCGGTCGCCGGTGCCATTTTCGGGTCGGTTCGCTGGTGAGCCGAAACGGGGTGTTACAATAGTGGTACCAGAGCCAACTCTTGTTTTATGTTCTTTGAGAGCCAACTCTTGTTTGATTAAGATGGTAGATGCATTACAGGTTACATGTGTGGTGAAGCTGCTCCGAGCTGTACCGACAGGTATTTTTCTATCTTTATGTTTTTGTTCACAGATTTTCTTACCAAACAGTGGTGTGACAGGGTGAGTAGATTAGAGTAGGGTACACAAACAGGATGGTGACACAGACCCGTCGGATGCAGATCAGGACCCCATCGCCTCCGGTAGTCAGACAGGATAGTCTCGACCATGGTCATAGTGACATAGCTTCCAGTCGACCTAGGACCACCATGCCACCAGCAGAGACGAGTGTACTGGTATCAGCTAGTAGTCGCACGGAGAGTCATTGCCGAGACAGTCAACACGACAGTCACCGGAGTGGGAGTAGTCGACAGGAAAGGGATGCTACAATAGCTAGGCTAGTTGAGGTTCAGATGCAAATGCAGCAGAATCAAGAGGAATTTAGGAGAGAGCTCAGGCAGATAACTCTATCAGTAGCTAGAGTAGAGAAGAGACCAGTAATGGATGATGAGGCGCAAGGAGAGCTAGTGGCACCCATGGGCCCTCCCCCACTGCCTCCTCCTCCACCGTTGCAACAGGGAGCTACCCCCGCAATAGCTCCTCTGGTTGCCCCATTCAGGCAAGGATGAGACAGGACGCTGGTGGACCTGCGATAGCAGGCAACGGGCAAACCGTAGGGGGAAGTGGAGCAGTGTACCAGTTGGTATGGGATCACAGATTCCTCGTTATGAGCAAGCAGAGGGATCAAATAGATCGGTAGATGTGAGGAGTTTGGAATTGTGGCAATATGAGAGATTCATGAAGAATGGCGAACGACCTTTCTTTGGGAAGTTGGATGCTGAGGAGGCATTCCTATGGATATCCTCGGCCATAGGAGTGTTTGATAGTATGGCATGCCCCGTAGAACACAGAGTGCGCGTCGTCACATGAGCATTCCAAGACAAAGAGAGGATATGGTGGAGTTCGGTGCAGAATTCAGTATTCGCTCATTGCCAGCCTCAGGACATCACTTGCGAGGAATTCAGAGTGGAATTCGATGGAAAGTATTTTCCACCGGATGTTAGGAGAAGGAAGGAACGAGAGTTCCTAATGTTGAACTATGGCCATTTAAGCCATCACTGTCAATTGGACTCAACATTCCTCCCTCGTAGCCTTCTAAATGCTAATGCTTGCTCTTCCATTACGACTTCAAATTTTGTATACCTAAAATGCCAACATGAATTCACGTATCTAGTTTGCAAACTCATGTTAAACATGCATACCCCAAATGGTTACTACTTACAAAATAACGAGAAATGCAGTTAGATATAATCAGAAATTAACACACAAATATCACACGTGTAGTTCACACATTCAACAAACACATAATCCATACAGTTCATAGATTTAATCTAAATATCACCCTAGTCCATGCCACAAGGCACCCATAAAAGTCCAAGTCCATAGTACATAACCTCAAAAAATACATATTATGATTGAAATAAAGTGAACATCAGTATAAATACATGTGCTCTAGCACCATGATGTCCATGTGATCTATTTTTGTACCTCAGCCTTCACCAAGAAACTACAGCTAAATATATATAAGAAAATACATCGATAATCGAGTAACTACTTATCCAACATAACCAATTGTCAAATTGGCGGATGGTCACAAATAAATCCACAAAATTATCATGAAACTCTAAAGAACATCTCACAAAGGCTACTATAAGAGGCAATTAACACAATCATAGTATCATCAAGCTAGTGCCCTCCATATTTTCTATATATCACCAGTTATGGTATTCAAACTGCAAAGAAGAAAATGTCAACAATTTTTGAAAATGCATTTCATAGCAGAGTACCCATATGTCTCTACACTACCCAAAGTAGGAGGGAGCACATACGTAGGAATTGCATACATATGAGGCCTAGAAAGTGAATATTATAGTTAGCACCAAAATGAGATTGACTAAATCTCATTGTTTTTGAAATCATATCAAGGTATCTCATCCTTAAGTTTTCTTAAACTACTTAAAAAATTGACTAGATGACCCAACTGATCTAATATAATGCCACTAATCTCCTCCTCAATCATAAAAAATAAAACATGAAGAGCCAAGTAGAGAGTCAAGGAAAGGAGACTCCCAATGCACCTGGTGAGACAAACTTCTCAATCTACTACGACAAAATTGTCTCTGTATGTCTTAGTATGAAACAATACTACTCAAATCCTAACCATGATAAAATGCATGAAATAGGATACATGAGAAGAGTGTTACCGAACAGATTCAATCCCTCGAGATAAATCTACACATGAATCAAGACATACAAAAGGTATTTATAAGCACAAACACATCAATCTCAAGTAAACAGGATCAAATTATAAAGTAAAATAGACATCCACATGAAATTTATATTTAATTTCATCATAAAATATAGAATTTAAATTATATTACCAATTTTATAAAATGAGCACCAAAACACAAGAAACCTAGACATACAGTAAATAGTTTCTCGATGACAAATTTATTACTATCGAATGGCTTGAAAAAATTTAAATAAAAGTACAGTATTAGAGATATCATAACAGGGCATATGTGAATAAATTTTATGTAAAATATGTTCATTTGGATACTAAAATAAATCTCACTACATAGATCTAATTTCTCAAAAACAATAAGACAAATCTATAGATTATGTGTTAAAATCTAAAACAAAGACTAAATGGATTCCAATCAAGTACTTAAAAGAATCTACAAAGTTTTAGCTCAAAATTCCATCCATACAGCCATCAAATAAATGAAGTAATCTCGTATAGAACTTGGACATCTAGAAGATAGAACTCCGATTAGGATGAAACTAATTGGGCTTTAATAATAACATACACATAACATTTTGAGAGAAATTTCAGGTAAAAACTCCATCGATAAGATAGTCTAACAGATGCATCATTTCATAAAATAGGTAATGGATAGATTTAGCACAGCACAATACATAACAAAATAACATGATCAAGTGGTCTATTTATATCCAAATCAATCCAAACAAGATACGAAACATCAATACTAAAAAGAAAAACTTTAGATGTTCAAAAAAGAACAAGTTTTAAATCAACAAAGTATTACAAAAATCAGTCCATCAATAAAACATGCCAAAATAATTAACAACACGTAAATATGGTATGATCTATTATCAAAGACTTACAAATAAACCAAATATCACACATATAACATGACCCTATGAAGATCTAGCTTGGTGGATGATCAGAATACCATGGATGATAAGAAAAAATAGAAGAGAAGGGGAAGAGAGTAGATACATTGGTGAAAAAGGGATGATTTCGAGAAAAATGCCATAAAAATTGTAAAATACCAAAGTGTGATGAATAGGAGAGGGTTTGAAGACGAGTGAAGGCGACCTCGCCCGTTTAGAGACAACAAGTTCAATTAGGGTTTTATAAAAAAATTGAAATCGTCATCAGTGTTCCAGCCTTGGAGCCAAAGCGCCACAACGTTAATTAACTGAAAATGTTCTGGATGTCTCATATGAGTGCCGCACCTTTGGTTATAAGTGTAGCGGCCCTAGGGCAAAAGAATGTGAGAAATAATCAACTTCATTTTTGGGCAAAATAAAATGTGTTAAATATATGAATAATATAAGACATGAGTCATGGTAAATGGCCACAAATACTCCTCAAATTACAATGTAAATGGGACCAACAAGGTATACTACAATGTCATGCAACTGAGAATCTAATCTACGGCTAATCTAAACACGCGACATGAGCGGAACCTGGTCCTAAACTACTAATCTACTCAAACACATCACAAAGAGCACATACAACCTTCGTATCAAATCACGAGAGTCTCAACCCACAAGCTAAACCACAATTGCCTTTGTCCTTGGTGCTCAACTAGATATATCTAACAATAGTTGCAACAAGATATAAAAAGGTATTATTGTAAATATTTTAAAATATAAATTATAATATATTACCTATTCGGATCAAATCACCCCAAACCTATATTTGATCCAGATATTTTTGGATATATTATATATTTGATAAGTCCAAGCTTGTACCCAGTCCGAAATTATTTCATATCAGATATAAATGGTTCAGATACGGATTGGAAGTACCGATATCAGATATCTGAATTTCTAGATGAGACACATGTTGAGCCATGGGCCAATCGTGGTTCTTTGGGACACACGATCCCATCCACATGGATGTATGTGACTATGTCTTAATGAAGAAACACTCCTCTACTATGTACAGATTATACTTATAATACCTAGCCTCTTTGCCAACATTACTTAGTTATTTTGCCTTCTCTTGAATAGGATATAGCCGCACTGAACTCTTTAATTTAAGCACAAAGTTTTTCTTATATAATTTAGTCAATACTAAAGAAAGATATTTTAAATTATATAATTATGTGATAATTATATTGAGTTTGTCAAACTAAGATCTTTGTCTAATGCTCAACCATGAAAGGTGACAAATAATTAAGTAAAATCCCTATGGAATAGTTCGTCTTACAAGGTTTTACCTTTGGTGGACAAGTTGGACATGGTCACATGTGAACAAATTCCATATCCCTAATGGTTGATTCGACTAGTTTTTGAGTCTAATGTGTGGGCTTAGGCACTTATTTTCACAATGAGGTCATCTAAATGGAAGTCTAGCAATATTAGTTGTTCAAAAGTTGAGTTTTGTCTTAGGGTAAGAGTTAGTCATTGGATAACTTAAGTATCTGTGTAGAAGGTTTAAGGGTAGTTTACGACATAGTGATTAGGTAGAGTGTAACCGGACCGGGTGTTACCTAAAAATATAGTTAATGTAATTGTAACATGCAAGAACATGAATCGTAACATGGTAAATAATTCAAGAACATGAATTTTAATACTACAAATAAGTCTAGAATTTATAAATTTTAAAAATAAAACATGTTCTGATGCATATGACAATAGATAAAATAATTGTCCCACAGTCTCGGACCATTTTCTATAACCACATTTATTACACAAGAGAATAATAAGGAAGTCCAACTTTATTATCGATTCACCATACCTAAGTTGGTAAAAGAATCCACCAACCACACTTTTATTCTTCAGTCCAAAGCTGCTCACCTGCGGAGGCAATTCTGCGTTAGTGATAAAACCACTAAGCCGCATAATTAAATGAAACAAGTCAATAAAATCCTTATTATCATTTCACCCATCTTTATTATCGTTTCGCAAGTCTTTTAGTAATTATCTCTCAGGTCATTCTGAGATTAGTAATTGTCTCTCAAGTCATTTTGAGATTTGTAAAAGTCTCTCAGGTCATTCTGAGATTAGTAATTGTCGCTCAGGTCGTTCTGAGATTAGAAATTTTCTCCCAGTTCATTCTGAGATTTAGGTGGTCTCCCAGGTCATTCTGAGATTAGTCATTATCTCCCAGCTCATTCTAAGATTACAAATTGTCTCCAAGTTCATTCTGAGATTAGTCATTACTCCCAGTTCATTCTGAGATTAGAAATCATCTCCTTGTTTATTCTGAGATTAGTCATTATGTCCCAGTTCATTCTAAGATTAGAAATTGTCTCCCAGTTCATTCTAAGATTAGAAATTGTCTCCCAGTTCATTCTGAGATTAGAAATCGTCTTCCAGTTCATTCTGAGATTAGGTGGTCTCCCAGGTCATTCTGAGATTAGTCATTATCTCCCAGTTCATTTTGAGATTAGTTATTATCTCCCAGTTCATTTTGAGATTAGAAATCGTCTCCCAGTTGATTCTGAGATTAGGTGGTCTCCCAGGTTACTCTAAGATTAGTAATTATCTCTCAGGTCATTCTGAGATTAGTAATTGTCTCCCAGGCCATTTTGAGATTAGAAATTTTCTCCCAATTCATTCTGAGATTAGGTGGTCTCCCAGATCATTCTAAGATTAGTCATTGTCTCCTAATTTATTCTGAGATTAGAAATCGTCTCCCAGTTTATTCTAAGATTAGTGCCAAAAAGGGCTGCCAGCTAGGGAAAATACAACATTTCAGATAATTATACGGACAATACAACATTTTAGATAATTATACGGATAATACAACATTTCAAATAATTATACGGACCTGGATATTTCGAACTCACAGCTGCGACTATCAATCCTAATCTGAACGAGAACATAAAATTATACATAAGTATAATTTTATTCGAGTAGGAATGCATGCAGCTAAATGTCTAATATATATATATATATATATATATATATATATATATACATATTAAAAATTTTCACAACATAACATGTAACAATTCAATAATATTAGATATTAAATTCTCAACAAATCTAGTGAGATAATTAATTATTCATGTGATATAATAATTTAAGTTCTACTTTACATTTTAAATTAATTATCCAAATCAAAATTAATACTTAATAATTGTTGAAATAATTATTAACCGATAAACAAGAATTTAATTTCCCTTTGCGGTGATAATTACTTAACCCCGATCTTGACGATTTAATTTACGGTTATAATTTTTTAATCACTAATATTATATATAGTAATTTAAATAATTAAGTTGTTCGATTAAATTATTTAGAATAATTTGTATTATTTTAATTTTATAAATATTATTAGTACAATTATTTTAAATTATTCGACTCAATAAAGTTTTGAACTTTATTTATTTTCCATATACTATTTAAGTTTGACGTTTGTGATTGTTACTCGACTATAGTTTAATAACCTATTAAAATGATTATTTTTAAAGATTTATTACGAGTTGGTATTATTATTTAACTCGAGCTGTGTCAAGTCAATCATTATTTACAAGTTTGCCACCCAAGGGAATTTTCTTCTTCTTCTTCTTCCCCGGCGCCATCCTCTGTCTAAATATGAACTCTATGTGCTTGCCAATGGAAGAAAGAAAAAGAAAAAAGATAGGGAAAAGACCCAAAATAAGGAGGATGCTCGCTCTGACAAGGAAGAGGAGAAGAAAATGCGAATGAAGGCTAGGGTGGAGGACGTCCTTCATAAAATAAAATGAAATGATGGCTAGGGTATGTAAAAACACTATATTTCACTTAACCGGGTAATTGGGTAAATAATAAAATAGGTAATAATTAACCAGGTAGAATTAACCGGGTAAAGATTATAACACGTTTGGTCCTTTCCGGACCGTGTCCACGTCCTTTTTTTTCAGTCTTTACATAGAGGATGTTGTAGTAGTAGATGGCTGAGAGTATAAATGGAGGCACTAAGGGGGACGACTTGCACTTTTGCAATTTCAAGCCCTAGCCACCCTCTCTCTAGTCGACCTCTCTATCTAGCTAACCTCTCTCTACCTTCTCTCTCTAACCACATAAGAACTGAATCAGAAATGTTATGATTGAGTCGAGTCATGTTTAATTATGCTGGTCGGTAAGACTCAATCGATAAAATATATTGAAGCAACCTTTTGCTGTCATGATAAGGGAAGGTATTGTTAAATATTCGTCAAAACACATCGAATAAAAATAAAAGTAAGAAAGTAAATAACTGCGTTGAACTCAACTGTGTGTAGCATTTTTCTGTCCTTCCACCAATGTCAACTCAGGATTTGCAAGACCTACGTATATTATATAAAAAACATTAGTAACGAATGTTAATGGTCCAAAAAATAATTAATATATACTTGCAAATGGGTATTTCATTACCCACGAAAACTTATTATACTTCAAAATTTCCACAGAGTGGGTGGTAAGCAAACGTACTTAAATAAGTGTCGACTTCCATGCATGATTAATATTTATATTCACACATATAACACTTATGGCTTCACATCCTCCATATTAAAAGAAATGGTTAAAGTTCACAAGACTAGAGTGGCAAAATTAGTGCCACAAATTCTAGAAATGTGTTGCGTTATGTAGTACCCTCATACACCGCACAACCTAAGAGTTTGAGGGAGTGCTAGTGCGGTCCATACACATCTCCATACCGCTCACTCTCTTATTCATAAAATCCGTAAAAATACACGTACTTATATAATAGATTTAGGGAAGAAGCTTGTATCATATATTTCTAGAGCTTCACTTTGAAAACCAACAAGGGATCTCATCCGTATTTTTATTAAAAATGTGTAGAAAACATGATTAAATAGCCCGATATCAGAGGGATCAGATAAAACGGAGTGGATGTCGTCTTACATCTAAAACACAGTTAAACTCAACATGCAAGGCGTCAAGTAGAGAGGGAGAATCCTACGTATCTTTGGTACAAGGTCCAATTGTATCAGCACATCTATGGTGAGCTATGACTCTGAAACTTACATTGGATCCCACTACTAAGTAAAATACTAACATCACTATATGATGCATACTCGTGGTGTGTGCTCACATCATTAGTACATCATAATAAATAAGACAATGCTAAATAAACCTACAACTAAACATCAAGAACACAAATTAAAACATAATAAAAGAAATAACTAATAACCAATAAATAAATAAATACTTAAATACATAAATACTTGCATGAATAAATAGATAAATAATAAATACCTAAAAATAATAATACTCTAACCATAAAGTAATTATATAATTATATTATACAAATACATGGCTAAACACGAGTAAATATCAACATATACTCGTGTTAGTAAATAAATAAATAATTATATAAATAAATAAATAAATAAAATATTAATAATTCAATAAATAAATAAATAGTAAATACCCATTAATCATGAGTAATAACAATATCATAGTTATACAATATAAGAATAAATAATTAAATACAAATACATAATAACGTACATGTAACGAATAAATAAATAAATATATACACTTTGGTAAAAATAATAAGACAAATATTCATAAGTAAACATAATATTAATAATAACAAATAATCATGTAAACATTGATCATAGATGATAGGCATATAAATAAATAAATAACAATAATGAATAAATAAATAAATAAATAAACATATATATATATACTCATAACATTAAAATATTCTAAATAATGTGAATATGCATCTAAACTAATGTAAAGGATTTTGAATTACCAAAAATGATCGAAACAGTCGAAAAAGGTTGAAAATGAGCAAAACCGGATTGATCGAGCTGAACTAGACTGAACCAAATGTGCTGAACCAACAAGTCTGGGTTAACTCGAAAATGGGCTGGATTGATTGGGCGCACATGAACTGGACTAGCTGGCTTGGACATGGGCTGGCGGGTTGGTGAACAAGATTAGGCAGGCAGACGAGATCGCTAAATTAAAAACTGACTCAAGTCCTAAAAATGACTCTAAAAATGGAAATTGACGCAAGAAAGCTAAATGAGCCTCGAACACATAACACAATCAAGCTGGGCCCACAGAGGCATAATCTGGTAATTTGAAATCCCTAAGATTCATGTAAATGAGATATATTGAAAATCCCAAACAAATACTAAACGCTGTAACGACTTAGATTTAGGGGCCTAAAATCCCAGCTAACTTATAAAAACCATACATATACATCGCATATAAATAGATAACTTGTGTTCTACTATATCATAATTGAAACTATCATCTGCATGTCGGGCATGCTCAGCCACTATAACAAGCTCATATGGCCATCTGGGCCGATACTCATAGTCTGAAAACTAGTCTAGCTCGTGCTTGTTTGAACCAACTCGATATTGACCCAAACCAAAAAAACTACAATTGGGTAAAACTGTAACCCGAAGTTGGGGTTAATCAAAGGACACAACCAAAGATGCCACTGACCTAGCAAAAGTAAAGTTGTTGAGCTAATGCTCGGAGGGTAGCTCTCCCTCAAAAGCTACCTGCATATGTCCCAAACAAACTAACAAGAAGCTGAAACACTAAACACTGACAATGATCACTGCTCCTTACTAATCTAGTTGGACAGGACCATACATGGTCGAATCATTTGGCTAAGCATACCATATATGTTGGAATAATTTGTTTGGACTGACCATACATGTTCGAATCGTCTCACTGGACTAACCATGCATGCTCGAATCATTTTTCTGGACTGACCATGCATGCTTGAATCATCTCACTGGACTAGCTCCTAGGGTCACTACAAACTATGGGGACTAAAATGTAATGACCTTGACGGGAAAAACCAAAGCTCACCCCTAAGGGTCTACTGGGTAGTCGAGTAGGTACTCTAGAGTACTGTAGAGTACTAGTCTGAACTACATCAGGAAAAACTATGTTGGTGTGAGGTAGGCAGCCTAACATCTACCCATGTATCCCTGATCCTCATCAATGTGATAGGTCAACTACGTGTACCCTCAGGGTACTCTCTTCCAGATCCTG
This sequence comes from Piper betle, assembly GCA_033002965.1. Lineage (NCBI taxonomy): Eukaryota > Viridiplantae > Streptophyta > Magnoliopsida > Piperales > Piperaceae > Piper > Piper betle. Next base: position 41,271 of record JAURVB010012288.1, on the reverse strand, counting down.
TGGCTATACTAGGATGTCCTATGTGTCCTATCAGTTCTGCTAGTATGTGGTAGACTCTGATACCAAATAAAGGTATATACTAATGAGTTGTAAGGCTTGCTGGAGCCAGTTTAGGTCAAACACTTAGGTGTTCCTTGAAGAGGAACTGGGCCGCTCACCAAGTCCTAGCTAACTCGATCATAAATCAAATATCTCACTCTCTTTCATAATGGAACAAGGAAAGCTGTTATGACTCTACTGCATGCTATGGCTATCGTAAATATTTATATGACCACTAACTACTGCTGAAGAGGGCTCTCTGTGATGGAATGGAGGCGAGAACACCTATACATGTACAACATGTCTCAAGGAGTGCAAAACATACTCTGTATGGAATTGTAGGATCTGCATCGGGTTTGTGGTGTGCAGTAGTCAATGTTTGCTCATCTCCACTATCTGGGTAAATTGGTTGCATGACTAGTAAATTTGGAAGAGTGTAGGATAATGCTTGACTATGTCTAGTGTCTATGCATCACATGGAAAGAGAATGGATCTCTCATGGATAACTGGTCACACTGCTCTAGGACCCCCTAACTAGTATATGTCTCATCCTCACATGGCCTGATATCAAGTCTGCTAGAAGAGTACACTAATATGAGAAAAGCTTACTAGGTATGTACATTACTCTATGTGTGGTGGTGTAAAGGTAATCATGCGAATCATCTTGGTAATAAAAATGGTGTATAGGAAGGATACTATATGACTCAAAAATATCGGTAAGTCTATGGATGTGTCTCTAAGATCATCATGATTGGACTCCCCCATATGTGGCCAGCCTATGAACAACCAATCAATGATGAACCTAAGAGACGGCTCCTAAGTGTGGCTCTAGTTCAATCAAATAACAGTAGGTATGTGTTTCTTGATACCGTACTAGTCATGCACTTTTAAAAGGATGGGTTTAGATGACCTAAAGAACCACTATCTCTCCTTGAGCTACGGGAACCCATAGTGAAGTTTGACATCTGTCTCGTCCGTTCTTCAGTGGTATGTGACCTGTTGTCCCGTACTGATTTGTAGCACTAATCTTGACTCACATGGCTACTACCGTTGTGGTAGACTCTCAAGTAAAGCTGTCAGTAAAGATGAGCATACACTGGTGTCCCTCTATCTAGTTAGTATGGTCTAGTTTGACTGAAGTCGCTATCTTCGTTGCTCCCAAACTTGAGTGAAGTTGTCTCCACTAGGCTGGCCTGCTATCGGCTTTCTACAATGTAAGTCCTAAATAGTACTACGAAGATACCTCCCATACTTGGGGCAAAGGCTTCATCTTATGTCTCAAAGTAAGAACCTAATCATGTTGACGAAGCACAATGAAATCACTCTCTCCTTGAAGGGACACTCCCTCACTAAACCCATTATCTATGCCAAAATTCGAATATGGGGGGACCTCCTCTCACTGGCTAAGGTCACACTGCATGTTTGATCATTTGCATGATCTATATACCCTAGCTATAACTCATACATCTATGGTCATGCTGATTGAACAATTAGCCATCTCATATGGAGGTCACACTATCCTGTTCTTGGACACTATCCATATACATCCCTAAAAGAGTCACTAGAACTATTTGATGATTCCTATAAGACCGTCACTAACACTATCTTGCAATACACATCTGACCCAAGGATGTTAGGTCAAGGTGATGGTATACAAGATGGCTAGTGAAGTCAATCATGTGCCATCACATCCGAATAATTCTTGTGCACCTAACTTTTCTCTGTCGAGTGATGTTGCCATCACTTTATCTTTTCCTCAATCTCTGACCCAACTCTGCTTTCAATGCTGTGACATGCGGTCTTTGTGCAAAGCTAACAAAATCCTCAAGCAATTCTCGTCTTGTAGGGTGAGGTACTACTTGGCACTTACTTCCACAATAACTTCTCCACTCGGTCAGCGATTATGCAAATACGGATGGTGGTTGTGCATCACAGATAGCAATAGTAAGCATTTAGTCGATGGTAGTGCATCATGGTCAGAGGTTGGGCAACATGGACGGTGGTTGTGCTACTCAGACGACAGTTGTGCTACTCAGACGGTGGTTGGACAATCTAGGTGCTTAAGCTTGATCCTGATCATGTACGTCGTGAACTTGTCACTGTCTTTGGCATGTTTATCTCCATGTCTACCTTCCCACAGGTAACTGCTACTAACTTGGCTCAAGTTATCCAACCATGCGTGTCTGATCCCGAGGGGTCTAGATCATAGTGACGATACATACGATATTGAACTAATGTTGAGCTTACACTTATCTCTTGTAATCTAGTGTGACTGCTCCTATAAGAGCTAATTGCCTCTCACTAGAAATCACTGATCTAGCCCTGATAGATCAATAGAAATCTGATCAACATTCTAAATTCATAGTCAAAGGTAATCTCGTTCATCCTTAGCTTGCTCATGACTTTATCTTTTGAAGAATAGCTAACAATATTATTGGAACAAATATACACTAGTGGAAGCGGGGGAGGCAATGAAGTGTTCATAGGACTATAGATCCACATCGCTATTCATACTCATCCATTGTTATCTCGTAAAAGTGATCTATCAAAGTCATCTGTCCAAACTCTCATTTGTGCTCCAAGTGTTCCAAGTACTTAAGAGGATCTATTGGCATAGTCACATCCTCCATCAACAAGGATCTGTCGATGGTCTATGTTCCCCAATATAGACCTCAGATTATGCCTAATGGATCTATTAAAGGCACTCGATGGCCCATGCTCATGTATCACGTAATTACGTGAGTATCCCATACTCCAAGCTCCCAAGTAGTGTCATCTCTTATGACTCTGTCCTACAATGTGCCTTATGTTTGATGGAAGTACTACTGTGGTGACATGTAAAAGATGGACAAGTGCTGCAATGTGTGTACCCATGTTCTAAGCATTCATGATCACCATCAAACTAAACCCCAGCTAACTGAGCATGTGGACACTCATACGACATCCAAATGTCTGGCATGAAAAAAAGAAAGGCGTGTCTTTGAACTTATCAAGACATTCTAGTGAGATCCCTGTTGGTGTCTACTAAACCATGATATCATAAATTCTATAACCGTGAACACTGAAACATGCACTAATCAGATCTAACTAAGCACACAATTTGAAATCCTAAGAAAAGACCAAAGGAAATACTTGTTAGCTTGGCTAAGGACAACTCCACACACTTGTCTCAAACAAATGTCTTCCATCTTAATCGACTAAGACATGGCTCTGATACCAAAGTGTAACACCCTGATTCCGGTTGGCATAAGAATCGAATCAGAAATATTACGATCGAGTCGAGTCATGTTTAAATGTGTTGTTTGGTAAGACTTGATCGATAAAATATATCGAAACGACTTGCATAAAGTCATGAGAATGGAAGGTATTGTTAAATATTTGTCAAAATACATTGAATATTAAAAAAGTAAGAAAGCAAATAACTATACTAACTCAAGTGTGTATAGCATTTTTCTGTCCTTCCACCAAAGTGGACTCAAGATTTGCAAGACCTACATATATTATTTTAAAAATTTTAGTAACAAATATTACTGGTTAAAAAAATAACTAGTACAAACTTGCAAATGGGTATTTCATTACCCACAGAAACCTATGATACTTCAGAATTGCCACACACTAGGCGGTAAGCAAACATACTTAAACAAGTGTCGACTTCCATACACAACTAATATTCATATATACACATGCAACGCTTACACCCTCACATCCCTAATATTACACCTGCCACAGTATTCGAGTGGGAAAAGGAACAATTAAGTTAGTGCCACAAATTCCGAAAATGTGTTGCGTAATGCAGTACACTCATACACCGCACTACCTCAGGGTTTTAATGAGTACTAGTGTGGTCCATACATATCTCCATACTGATCACTTTCTTATTCGTGAAATCAATAAAAAACCAACAGGGGATCTCATCATTGTTGTTTAATTAACAAGTGTAGAAAACACCACTAAATAGGCTGACATCGGAGGGATCTTATAAAACGCCACCGATGTCATTTTACATCTAAAACACGGTTAAACTCGGCACACAGGGAGTTAAGCAAAGAGGGAGAGTCCTACGGACCTATGGTCCAAGCTCCAAGCGTATCTGTACATCTACAGTGAGCTCGAACTCAGAAATCTACATAAGATCCCACTATTCAGTAAAATACTAACATCTCGATATGACAAATGCTCGTGGTGTGTGCTCATATCATGAGTACATCTTAATAAATAACACAATGCTAAATAAACCTACAACTAAACATAAAGCACCCAAATTGAAATATAATAAAAGAAATAACTAATAACCAATAAATAAATACATACATAAATACACGCATGGAGTCAAGCATGAGTATTAAATACACAGCTAAACACGACTAATAACTAATATAATTATGCTATATAAATACTCGGCTAAACACAAGTAAATATCAACATATACCCATGTTAGTAAATATATAAATAATTATATAAATATATAAATAAATAATTTAATAAATAAACAAATATTTAATACTTATTAGTCACGAATAATAATAATAATATCATATTTATACAATATAAGAACATATAATTAAATACAAATACATAATACATACTTGTAGCGAATAAATATATATATATATATATATATATATATATATATATATATATATATATATATATACACACACAATTTAGTAAACATAATAAGACTAATAGTAACACCCTGATTTCGTTTAACTTAAGAACCGAATAGAAATGTTGCGATCAGTATGACTCGATGGATAAAATAGATCGAAACAACTTTCTTTGTGCCATGAAAATGGAAGACACTGTTATTATATGTCAAAAAACATCGAACAGAAATAAAAGCAAGAAATTAAATAACTCCGTTGAGCTCCAGTGTGTGTAGTATTTATCTGTCTTTCCACCAAAGTGGACTCAAGATTTACAAGACCTACATATATTATATTAAACACTTTAGTAAAAAATGTTACTGGTCTGAAAAATAACTAGTACAAACTTGAAAATGGGTATTCCATTACCCACAGAAATTTATGATACTTCAGAATTGCCACACACTAGGCAGTAAGCAAACATACTTAAACAAGTGTCGACTTCCATGCACGACTAATATTCATATATACACATACAACGCTTATGCCCTCACATCCCTAATATTACACCTGCCATGGTACTCGAGTGGGAAAAAGAACAATTAAGTTAGTGCTACAAATTTCGAAAATATGATGCGTAACGCAGTACCCTCATACACCACACTACCTTAGGGTTTGAGGGAATACTTGTGCGATCCATACATATATACGTACCACTCATTCTCTTATTCGTGAAATCTATAAAAAAGAGAAGAGGCTTGTATCATAAATTTTTGGAGCTTAAGTTCGAAAACCAACAAGGGATCTCATCCTTGTAGTTTTATTAAACGTGCATAGTAAACATAGCGAAGTAGCCCAATATCGGAGGGATGCAATAAAACATCGCTGATGCCATCTTACGAATAAAACGTGATTAAACTCGACACACATGGAGTCAAGCAGAGAGGGAGAGTCCAGCAAACCTGTGGTCTCAGCTCCAAGCATATCTCCACATCTACGGCAAGCATGGACTCCAAAACCTACATCGGAGTCCACTACTAAGTAAAATACTAATGTCTCTATATTTTTGTGGTGTGTGCTCATATCATCAATACATCGTAATAAAAAAACAATGCTAACACCTATAACCAAACTCATGGCATGCAAATCAAGACATAATAATAATAAATAATGAATAAATACATAAATAAGGAAATGTAGTCATAATAATTAAAGAAATAATAAATACATAACCATGAACTTAAATAATACTCTAATAATAAAATAATAATATAATTACACTATATAAATACAAGAGTAAATAAAAGGAAATATCAACATATACTCGTATTAGTAAACATATAAATAAATATTAAATATATAATAATTCAACAAATAAACAAACAAACAAACAAACAGTTAATAATACTCATTAATCATGAATATTAATAATATCATAGTCTTACAATATAAATAAATAATAACATACACATAACGAACAAATATATATATATATATATATATATATATATATACTCACATATACATATATACAATTTAGTACATGTAATAAGACTAATATTCCCAAGTAAATATGATGTTAATAAAAAGAAATTATCATGTAAACATTCATCATACATGATAAACATATAAATAAAATAAAAATAATTAAATGAAACAATAAATAAAGAAAAATCATCATAACATCCAATCATGCTAAAGCATTTGAATATACATCTAAACTAATATAAAAGTTCTCAAATTACCGAAAACAGTACAAGAAAGGATGAAAATGGTCCAAAAATGAGTTAAACTAGACCAAACCGAGCTGAACTGGAGCAAATTGAAAGGGCTAAACCAACCCGATCTAGGTTAAGTAAATTGCTGCCTTGACTTGGCAGACATGAATAGGCAGAGGTGGGTACTACTAGGCAGGTAAATGGGCCGAACCGGGGGCATCATGGTCGAGGTGCTGGTGGTGACGATCGGAGGACTTCGGCCACTCACGACCACCGTCTCCGGAAAATGGCCTGATAGGTGTGGCGCAGTGATGAACAGTGATAAAAAAACTCATTTGCCAATGGCAACTTCAGCGGCGCCGGTGGTTGCTGAGTGGTATGAATAAAAAGCCAACTGCGAGGCAGTCACGGTCCTACTGAATGGGTGGTTGAAGGAGTGCCCGAGTCTCACTAGCAGCAAGCCCAAGTTGTGGTGGTGCTAAAGGGTGTTGTGAATTTTAAAATGGTGAAAGATTGTGGAAGATCTGGGAAAATAATGTGGTGAAGCTAGGGCTGATGTGGATGGCTCAAATCTTGCCACATGGCATGATCTGAACATCCGACAACTCATGGTCTAGTGAGACCCACCTATGGGTATATGCAATATACATACGGATGAAAAGCTTGGATCATGACCGTCCGACCTCTAAACTAACTCAAGTCTTGAAATTGACTATATATGTGGGAATCGAGGCATGAAGGGCAACTGGGCCTCGACCCTAAACTCAATCTTGTTGAGCCCATATGGGCACAACCTAATGATCTGAAATCCTTAAAATGCATGTAAATGAGATACCCTGAACATCCCAAACGGATACTAAACGCTACATTCGCCTTATATCTAGGCCTAAAATCCTAGGTAACTTATAAAAATCATATATATACCTCGCATATACACTAATAACTCATGCTCTACTGTATCATAATTAAAACTATCATCTGCTTGTCAGGTATTCTCAACCTCAATAACATGCTCATATGGCCATCTGGGTCTCATACTTATATTCTCAAAAATAATTTTTCTGGCTCGAGCTCGCTTGAACCGACTCTTGCCTTGTCCGAATTGGACAACTATACAAGCGGGTAAAACCATTACCCGAAGTTGGGGTTTCACACTAATATTCATAAGTAAATATAATATTAATAATAATAAATAATCATGTAAATATTCATCATATATGATAAACATATAAATAAAAATAAATAAACAATAATGAATAAATAAATAAATAAGTAAATATATATATATATATACAAATACTCATAACATTAAAATATTCTAAATAATGTGAATATGCATCTAAATTAATGTAAGTGTTCTTAAATTACCAAAAATGATTGAAAAATTGCAAAAAATGGCTGAAAATGAGTTGAACTGGACCGAACCGAACTGAACTAGACCAAACCAAATGGGCTAAACCAACTAGCCTGGGTTAACTAGAAAATAGGCTGGGTTGACTGGGCAAAAATGAATTGGACTTGCTGACTCAGACATGGGCTGGCTGGCTGGTGAACAAGAATAAGTAGGCGGACAAGATCAGGTAAGTGGACATGGACGTGAACAAGCAAATGTGACCTAGGTAAACGGGCTGGACTGGGGGAGGGGGCAGGTGGTAGTTCCCATCACTGAAAAGCACCGGTCGGGATCAATGGAGGGGAGGGCGGGGAACGTGATGGTGGTGGCGATCAATGAAGTCCGACAGGTGGCTAGCCAGAAAATAGACGAAAAGTGGCGGTCTTGCCGCTAGGTGTGGCGATGTCACCGATGGTGGTCATGGCCATAGTGGTGGCCATGGATGGTCTCCAAATGGAGATCTCAGCAAGATGAAACTGTGTGGGTGGACAGATAGGTCGGTGGTGGCTCTATAAGCGGGAATCAATGCAAGAAGGCTGAATGTGCCTAGAACCCAGAACTCAATCAAGTTGGGCCTACAGGGGTGCAATCTGGTGATCCAAAATCCCTAGGATGTATGTAAATGAGATACCCTAAAAATCTCAAACGGATACTAAACACTACATCGACCTAGATCTAGGCCTAAAATCCTAGCTAACGAATAAAAAATATTTGTATACCTCACGTATACACTGATAACTTGTGTTCTGCTATATTATAAGTGAAACTATCATCTACATGTCAGGCGTTCTCAGCCACTATAACATGCTCATATGACCATCTAGGCCTATACTCAAAGTTTGAAAATTAGGCTGGCTCGAGCTCATTCAAACCAACTTAATACTAACCCAAATCAAAAAATCTATAGCCGGGTAAAACTGTAACCCAAATTGGGGTTTTACAAACCGCCACCTCTCTCTATTTGTGGGGATTGTGTGAGGAAGTTTTGTGATAAGTTGTAGACTTTTCACTGAAGTTAGTGTAAATCCATGCATCATCATCATGTTTCATGCTTTCTTTGATGTTTCATGTTATCTACATGTTTGTATTCATGTTCTATGCTTGTACAATATCTTAGAACTATATTTGAAGTTTTGATTCATATTTAAAATCGTTAAAAATGAGTTTTACTTGTAATTATAATGATTTAACTAAGATGTAGAATCAAGTTGTTGAAAAAGGTCTAGTTTAGAACATGATCACCATTGTTTTGTTCTTTTATCTTAATCAAAATCATAGAAAAGTAGGTTAAATCATGCTAGATTGAGAACCTGCTACAACCATTATTTTATTAAGAAAACCATGTTTTTGTTTGATAAAAATCAGATTAAGAAATAATAAATAAATAAATTCAGTAGGGAAACCCTAGCACCAGCTTTGCGGCGCAACACCATCGTGTTGCGTATCCAAAAGTGAAGAAGATCCACCCAGCACCGCGGCCTACAAAGTCAGGATATTTGGCGACATGACCTTCACTCGAAGGAAAGGTCACGTTAACAATGCCACGGTGCTGCAACTCTCAGTTATGAGCGTCAGTAACATAATGTAAAACCCTAGCCATGAGCCGTGTGCTACAGCATTCAATCTTAGTGCTGCAGCGTTTGTGCCCTAAGTTTGTTTTTCATGCTTTTATCTTAATGCTGATTGGTGTATGCTATGTTAATGATTATTTAATCATTTTATAATGTTAGTATGATAAGGTTAACATGTTATTGATTCTTGTGATGTGTTGTATGTAATCATAAACATCATATATGTCGTGTCATATCTTATCAAATGGGTAGACAAGTCTTGGATTGTAATACATTCTAATTATTGTCTAGAGTAGAAGCAGTTTAGGTAGTTGAGACTCGGAGCCTGTCAACAAGATGATCAAGTTTGTGCTTAGACGAATTTGAGTAGTTTTATGATCCTTAGTTTTATGTGATTAGTCAGATTTTTAATCCATTTATGTTGTTATAAAACATATGTGCGTATGCACTAGTTTTTAGTTTTACTTTATATACTAAGGTATGCTAGTTCTAACCGGTTCAACAGACTTGCTACAATGAAGGGTATGGTTCGGCTCCCTTGTGGTTGACCATGCGAATTTTGTGGGTCACTACAATACTTCCCTAAGAGTTAGATATGGTGCTCAATATTGCACCTAAGTGGACAATAATTTAGTTACTAGGCTAGGTACCTAGGCATCCATGTACTTTTGTATACCAGCGATCTATGGATTGTATCGTAGTTTTCTTAACATGTATTTTAAGCTATAAAGGCACGGCCATAAGGATCAAAAGGCCAATAGCTTTTTCAATTTTAATCGTGAAGTCAACCTATGTTGATGAAGGTACTAAGTCAGTTTTCCTATAGTTTTTTTAAGTCTAAGGTGCTGATCTGTAGAGATCAAAAAGGGGAAGGACTTAGTTTATTTACAATTCATTACCAAGACTAATTAGTTAATTAAAAGGGTATTTAACTCAATTTTTTCTAGCTAAATTAATTACCTTAGTAGAATGATTTTCTAGAATCCTTTGGTTGAAACTAGTAGGCTAACTAGTTAATCACAAGGGTGGAATTTAACTAAGTATTACGGATGAATAATCAAGTTGTTAAATTATCTTATTTATGTTAAATAAATTGCTATACATGTTCATGTTAATGATTAATGTTAAGTTAAGTTATTCTTGATAAATTTTTATTCAAGTTTTATCATCTTTAATCAATTGAGAATAGTTTCATTTCCCTATTTATTGTTTATTACATATTTAAGTAGTAGACTTAGTACCCTGCATGAAATACTGAGTGGACATATAACACCCTAAATCCGGTTTGCTATCAACCGAACTTGAAATGCTACAATGGACCAAACCGATTCTCAATTTGATTAATTTGGTCAACCCGAACTTAAGCAGAAAATACCTACGCTAAGCATCATAAGATAAAAAACATGCCACTATGAATGTATGAAATGCCCAACCTATCAAGATGCTACGTGAATGATATGATGATAAAAAAATCACACCACAATCGATTTAAATAGTATAAAAATCATGTAAATAGATAAATAGAGTTTCCCCTAAAAATGCAATAAGGAGACAATCTTGTCCATCATTATATTAGAACATATATAAAAAAATAACAAGACCTATCACAACATCACATTTTGTCATTATAATAACATTCCCAAATCAAGATCCTGACGTGATCTTGACCCACCTACAATTCACATTCACATGGCCAGAAGTTTGCTAACTTCAAGATTACCAACTTCATTTACAAAACATATTAACCATACATTAAACATTATCAAAATATTTATCACAAGTTTTACACACACACTAGCATCACAAATAAGTGACTTATCGTTAGGCATGTGTGTGTACAAGGATGTCACTGCTCATTCGTCAAGTCTGGTATATCCAAATATATCTGATGCTCACCTATAAATATATTAGAAAACCATCAACAACGGTTGTTACTGATCTAGAAAATAACTGATATCAAACTATCAATAAGAAAAAACTCTCATGAAAAGAAAAACATGCATATACTCCAACAGAACTCTCATAAGGCCTCTCAAACTTAGTCTAGATGGCATCCCAAACTTACTGGTCTAATGCCTCTCTTGGCATTTTCTAATTTTCTTCTGGTCCCTTGGGACTACCCCTATATCCTAAACCCTCTCTGATCCTCCATGTTTCTCCTCGCTTCGAGCACAAAGGCCAAGTACTCACACGTAGTCATCTTTCCTACCTTTTTAACCACAAGTCCACATGTGCGTTGTACTAAATAGTACCCATAAACCTCACTTTTCTCCAGGTGTGAGGAACTCAAAATGTGGGTTGTCAGGATCCCTTGAGAATGGAACAACCCTCTCACTAATCTAGAGCCTCATGTGACTGGCATGTGCACCCCCTCTACTATGCGCGATTGGTTTTCTCCCCTCTCGTCTCATTGAAAACTCGATAAAAACCATATAAAGGCTTGAGAAGGTTTAATATTTTAGGCCCGAAGGCAACTTGTAGTGGATCTTGTTTTCGAAATCAGACTCAAGGGACCTCATCCTCGAGGGTTATTAATCCTGGAAACCGGTTTGTTAAAATGGCCTGTATTAAGTGGGGTCTAATAAATCAACTACTTAATATGTTCTGTCACATACAAGCCAAAGCAATAGTAGAAGAGATCAACAAACAAGAGCACAGGTCCTAAAAGGACTTGGCACAAGCTCCAAATGGGGTATCACTTCTATGTGGCAAACTCATACACCGAACCTACACAAAGAAGACTAAATTCTAAAACTTATGTACACCCATATGATACATGAATGACATGATGGATAAATCAAACAACACTAGGGCAATTATGTCTATCTTGATCAATCCCAACAAATCCTAATAATCATGTCATATGAATCTATATTCCTAGGTTACATGTCATAAACATCAAAAATTTGTTAATATGTAATTTCAACATATCAATTAACTAATAAAAGATCATAATTCTTTTTAATAATCAAACTAATACATAATAATGACAACTTAATCATTAGAACTAGATGTGTAATTCATAAGTCTAATTATATAATATTAATTAACAGCAAATATCAACATGCACGTATCTTTAATTAACTAATCAATTATTTTTCATAATTACAACAACATAAGCAATAAATCTCAAGATCCTTAATTCTGTACAATTCAAAGTTATGAATATATAACTACAATGATGCACATGCTAATGATGATCAATCATATAAAAATGAAATTAAATTATATCATATATTGAAGTTGGCAATTACAAGGCGATGGCCGTAGTTGCTGGTATTGTGAGAAGGGAGATGGCGGCTATGGTTGCCATCCCACGAACAAAATGGGCAAGGGGGAGAGTGGCTAGAGGTGGCCGGAGTGCCATTGGCAAGTGGTGACGGCAAGTTGCCAACGGCAATTGTGAGTTGTGGCCGGTAAGGTGATGACGGCTAGGAGGTGGTGCTGGCTAGGGAGAGGGGAGAAGGGTTAGGGAGGTTGAGGTCAGCTAGGGGAGGTGGACGGTGTGGTTGGTGGTGGCGCTAGTCACCGTTGACAATGCATGCAAGTGGTGGCCCTATATTTAGCATGGGTTATCGCGCATGTCATCACATAGGCAGGGGAAGGGTTGGCAAGGATGAGGGAAGGGTTGGGGAGGGTCACCAGAGCTCGTTGGCGGACCTAGTGGTGACACTTGCAGGGCGGTGGCAAGGGAGGGCTGTGAGAAGAAATGTGGAGAAGGGAAGGAAGAGGAGGAAGGAAAAGGGACAAGTGAAAGCAGCGACTACGTGGGGATGTTGCCGTGGTGGTGGCAGTGACAGGCGGGGGGAGGTGGTCGCTAATGGATGTTGGGTAGGAAGGGGTTGGCATTTGAAGGAGAAGATCGGGAGAGAAGAAGGTAAGTTGGGGGCATTTTTGTAAATAAAACTTGACTCTCTTTGAACTCGAGTCAATAATAATATTTAAATTCTAAAAAATATATATAAATAAATATGATAAAATACTGTAAAATAAAATATGCTCAAATAAATAAAATAACATGTTATAAACCTACCAACCGATCCAAAATCTTATCTAACACCGCTTAACACCATAAATGACCTATTTTAATTTCTACGATCTAATGCATGTGTAAAAAAATCTGGCATACTATCGTCTATTCTAATAACTTATTTTTCTATTGTGTTACTGATGTTACCATCATACACTTGGGTACGCTTGACCCAAATGGCTCATAACACACTATCGGCCTCAACTCGGTGCACATGTTATGAAACTGACTCGACTCGGACTGATAGCTTAACTAATCGGTTAACAAGTATAAAACGGTGACTCGAGTTACCGGTTTCATAGGACTTGTTTACATGTACACATGTACTAGACCATAGGAGGGATGGGATTGAGATTCTCAATGTTAGTTCTAGTTTTATTTATTTCATTAGTATTTTAATAGTGGACTGTTGCTAAGACGGTTATTATATTAGTAGTATATTTTATGAACATAAAGACTTATATATTAGTGGTAATGCTAGAATATGATCAATCTGCTTCTTAGTATTATTCAGCTTATTTATATTCTTATATATGTTATATTTCTTGAATTATATTTTATTTAAAATTTTATGCATGTGAGTTAGGATGATGACACATGTAACAGCCTTAATAGGGTCTCTGCATGTTAGAATTTAGGTCATAACAAGTTTGCATGAGAGCTTTGGATCACTTTACTAGGATATTGCTAGACCCATTTCTCGTTGTTATAGTACTACTATTGATGCCACATTCCTTATAAAATAAACTAAAAAAGTTGAGTAAAATACTTAGGAAAAAAATTTATTTCTCAGTGTGTTCTATATTTCACATAGCCAAACGAATTACCAACCAATAGTTGAAACAACATAATGAGCAACAACAACAACAATTTCAGTAGCCGCAACAACAATTAAACAATTTGATGGCTACTATGGACAATATGAATCAGAATTTCCAAGCTACTCAAGAAGAACTTCGCAGATTTTAGCCAATAAAGGAGGCCAAGCTACTCAACAATCCAGAATTTCCAAGCTTCCTCAAGAGCCATTAGTCCTAAAGAACCCGCCAGTAGTGGCTGAAATTGTTCCATACGCTGTTCCTATTATAGCTACACCACATCAACCAAGACTTTTCACCTTAGAGAAGTTCATTGAGAATGGTGCGAAGGCATTTAAGGAAACTATAGTCTGAGAAAGCTGAAGCTTGGACCCTTAATATTCTTGCGAGTTTTAGAGTATGAGGTACCGAGAATCACTAGGTGGGGATAGCTTCCTACATGCTTAAGGAATAAGCTGCATTCTGGTGGGAGGCAGTACAAAGGACCAACTTTGTGGATAGATAATTTGACACCATCACATGGGCAGAATTTGTAGACATGTTCGACAATACTTACTGTGTGGAACAAGTTCATGAGCAAAAGACCAGAGAGTTTATCAATTTGAAGCAAGAAAAGAACCATACTTTAAGGGAATGCAACCAGAAGTTCATTCAGCTTGAACATTTTACACTATCAAAATGTGCTTCAAAGAAGGCTCACACAAAGAAGTTTGTATGGGGACTTCAACTTGCATTGAAAGAAGGTATGGCCAGTCAGAGACCAGCTATTATGGCCGAGGCATTGATAATGCTTGTATTGTTGAGGAAGTGTTTGTAGTATGAACCTCTCAACAACAAGAAGGCCAGGACTAAAGATACAAGTTCAACCAACCCTAAGCTGTCCTAGAGCCAGAATGTCCAAGCCAAAAGGAATGGTGACAAGAATAAGATATAGGAATGGCAATGGCAATGGAAACAAGGATTGGAACAACAACAAACCATTCCATCAGAATTGTAAGAGGAGACATGATGCAGAATGGTTCAATATGTTTAACAAGTGTTTCCTATCTAGAGAAGCTAGACATGTCAAGGATTGCCCATAGAATATGGATTAAAAACAAGACCATAGTTCTAGCCAAGTTGAATGTAGCTAATGCAGGAGATGCGATAGGGAACAACCTAGTTTAACGTATGATCACCATCTATGATACTCAAGCTTTACTCTTATTTGATTCAGGCTACACTCATTCATTTGTGTCGTATAAACATGTTGAAGAATTAGTCTAAAACTTAGAATATTAGATCCAACACTGATTGTAAGTACTCCTAATGGCAATCAAATACTAGCTGACAAACAAGTAGAACTAGTCCTAATGCAAGTATAGAATAAGTTAATAGTGTGGGAATTTATTTTGCATCACTTGGGAGGGATAAACTTAATTCTAGGGATGGATTGGTTGTCAAAGAACTATCTAATCATAGATTGCATTAAGATAAAAATATACCTAGCTAGGGATATAGAAATTTGCATGAAACTTTTCCGTAGGGTGAAACATTAGAGAATTGGCCATTACTTATCTCCTATGTCAAGGCAACTAAGTATCTATAGAATGGATGTCAAAGGTTCCTACCTAGTGTGGTAGAAAGCCAAAAGAGTCTAAGGAGGCCGATCCATCTTCTGTAAGGATTGTGTCAGAATTCTTAGATGTCTTTCAAGAAGAGTAGCTAGAAATACCACCAAAAATGGAATTTGAGTTTTCTATGGACTTATTTTTGGAAACTACTCTTATACCTAAGGCACCCTACATAATGGCACCTACAGAACTTCAATAATCCAAGGTACAACTGAAAGAGTTACTAGACAAATGTTTGATATGACCTACTGTGTCACCTTTGGAAGCTCTAGTGTTTTTTGTCAAGAAGAAAGATGTTACACTTTGGCTTTGCATAGATAATTATTGGCTATTGAATCAAGTCACAGTCATGAACAATTATCCACTTTCAAAGATTGATGATTTCTTTGATCAGCTAAAATTTATCAGTGTATTTTCTAAGATTGACTTAAGATCAAGATATCATCAACTCCGAATAAAGGATGAAGATGTGATGAAACTTGCTTTTAGAAAAAGGTATGAACATTATGAATTTTTTGTTATGCCTTTTAGTTAACCAATGTTCTAGTAGCATTTATAGACCTCATGAATAGAGTTTTCCCTAACTATTTGGATGAGTTTATAATTGTCTTTGTTGATGATATTTTATTATGCCTTGATAATGTTGAATTTCATGAGGAACATCTTAGAAAAGTACTTGAAATTCTTAGAAAGAACAAGTTGTATGCCAAGTTTAGTAAATATGACTTTTGGATGGAACAAGTTTTATTCGTTGGTCATATTATCTCCGAAGATGTCATTGTAGGAGACCCATCTAACTTGGTAGTAGTTATAGATTGAAATTAGCCAAAGAATGTCACCAAGTCAGAAGCTTTTTGGGACTTACTGGCTAATATAGGAGGTTCATTAATGACTTTTTAACTATAGCAATTCCACCGACTTCCTTGACAAAGAAGAGTAAGATATTCTCATGGTATGAAGCTTGTGAGAAGGTTTTTCAAACACTCAAAGAATGTTTAACAATCGCCCCGGTGCTTACTTTGCCTCAAGGAGTTGAAAGATTTGTCATCTATATTGATCCTCTAGCCAAGGATATGGAACAGTCCTAATACAGAATGACAAGGTTGTAACTTATGCTTATAGACAGCTGAATGTTCATGAACAGAATTACCCTACTCATGAGTTATAGTTAAGCTGTGGAGACACTACCTTTATGGAGCTAAATTTGAGGTTTTCGCTAGCCATAAGAGTGTCAAATATATCTTTACTACGCAAGATTTGAACCTTAGGCAAAGAAGGTGGTTGGAATTCATGAAGGACTGTGACTGTAGTATAGTGTTTCATCCAAAAAAGGCTAATGTTGTGGTTGACATCCTAAATAGGAATCCACAAGCTCTAATTTCTAGCATGATAGAAACTCAATGGAGATTGATGGAAGATACAATTGAGGTGAATCCAAGGTGTAAGATGAATTCTCTCCTTGCTAATTTGACTATCTCCAATTATTTAATTGATCAAATCAAAATAGCTCATGAAATAGATGAAGAGCTATAAGATTTTCTTACTTATATTAACTCTGTCAAGAAGGGGGAAGATGAAGTGATCAGAAGGTTAACTATGTGTCCTAAAGAATGAAGAGCTTAGGATTGAAGTCTTACATGAAACACATCATTCAAAGTACACCATTCACCTAGGTGTCACCAAGATGTACCAAGATATGAAGAGAATGCAATGGTGGCCAAGTAAGTTGACACCAAGATTTATGAAGATGTAGCTTAGTTTGTAGCAAAATGTTTAACATGTCAACAAGTAAAATTTTAACACCAACAACCGGAGGACAACTCCAACCTCTCAAAGTTCCAAGATGGAAATGGGAGGATATGACTTGTGATTTTATAGTTGGACTACCTAAAAATAAAAAGGGACATGATGCTAAATGTGTGGTAGTTGATAGACTTACAAAATTAGCTCACTTTATTTATATAAGATGATTATGAGTATGGACAAGTTAGTTCAGCTCTACACGAATACATGCTACACCTGCATCCATAGTATTTGATAGAGATGCAAGAATTATTGCCATAGTATGGAAGAAATTCCAAGAACCAACAAGTATAGAGTTGAAGTTAAATACTCTATTCCATCCTCAAACTGATGGACAGTCAGAAAGGGCAATCCAAAAACTAGAAGATTTGCTTAGATCATGTATTTTGGATTAGCAAGGTTGTGTGGAAGGACTACTTTACCATTAGTAGAATTTGCTTATAATAATATCTATTAGTCTACTATTGGTATGACACGTTTGCAGCACTGTATGGAAGACCTTATAGATCACCAATATGTTGGTTAGACAATAGAGATCTAGTGCTAGTTGATCAAGAGATGATGGGAGAAACTATCAACATAGTTGACTTAATCAGTAAGAGGTTAAAAGAGGCACAAGATCACCAGAAATCCTGTGCAGACATGCACTGAAGAAACTTAGAGTTTGAAGTAGGAGACCATGTTTTCCTTAAAATTTCACCAATATGAAGGGTGATGAGATTTATCAGTCTGGCAAGTTAAGTCCAAGGTATGTAAGTAGGACCGTTTAGAAAATGGAAAAAGTAGGTGCAATAGCTTACTAAATAGATCAACATTTGGCTCTCACTTCAGCCCACGACATGTTTTACATCCTAACGCTGAAGAATAACATTCAAGATGCATCCCACAAGATCTACCTTAGTGACCTAGAAATTCAGGAGGATGTGTCTTACATAGAGAAGCCCTTGAAGATTTTAGACACCAATGAAAGGGTATTAGGATGAAAACTATCCCTATGGTGAAGGTTCTATGTACGAATCACTCCTTATAAGAAGTTGCATGGGAGTTTGAGGAAAATATGAGACACCTGGATGTAAAACTTAGGCCGTTCAACCGATGGCTTTTAAGATGGTTTAGTTTTGATCCGGATCAGGTTAGTTGGGATCAACCCTTCTTTCTGTGGTGAGAGTATGGTATGGTGTTTGTTTTGCCCGGCCTTAGCCTCCTTCGATGGTCGGTACGCTCATTTCAACGCAGTGCTCCCAACCTTTCATTTCTAGCTCGGTTGCGTCAAGTCTAGTTAGACATTAGGATTGAGTCCCTCGGGAGTCTATTTTTCTTTCCATGTGTTTGTAACCCTATTTGGACATTCCTAGCCCCTGTGGTATCTGTAGTGCCATTCTAGAGGTTGCCCGAACTGGCTTAGGGTGCCAACCCTAAGTACGAGCACTCGGCTTCTAGCGCAAGGGCACCCTGGGTAGTTTGAGAAATAAGGATTTTAGGCTGGCACAAAGACGCTAGGCCAACACCTAGCTCGTGTCACGTGGCACCTTGCCTGTGACATCAACAGACCATGCCTTTGTGGTCTAGCTGACCAATGGCCAGTGTGTTTGCGCTCTATAAACAACCCCCCGCCCCTTCCTCTTTACTTTTGTCCCATTTCCTTGCTTGATCTGACTCCCTCTTGTCTCCCAACCTTCTCTTCTTTATTCCTTGTCTTCTCCTTGCTCTCCTAAGCCTCTCCAAGCCTTCCTAGGATCCTAAGGTTGTAAGTCTTGGGGTAGGAAGCCCAAAGAGACCGGCCCTTGGTGCATTGGATTTAAGTCTCCTCCTTTTGTGTGTTGTGCTTGCGTTTTGCTTGTTATTGCCCTGTGTGGTGCTTGGTTTTTATGTTTTTGATATTTTCTCATGTAGCTGAGTGTGTTAGGAGCATTAGGTGGTTGTTACATGATGTTTCCATACTTCCTTAAATAGTTATGTATTTTTCAGCTTGTCATATTTTCTTATTTGCACCGTCTTCATAGATCTACTATAACTCTTGCTTTACGTTGTATTTTGTTTGCTATAACTCGAATCTTGTTCATAATAGATAGATCTACAATGTTGATAAAACATGTTTCTTTTGTATGGGAGTCACAATCAAAGAAAGGCTGTAGCTTTACTGCTTATAGTGGCCTATCCGCCACTGAACAACCCACCATTAAATAATTAATCCAAAGGACAGATCATTAATAGATAAAATAATGTAATAATAAAATTAATAAAAATAGTACCAACAGTGCGCACAGAATATACTATAGCTAGACCATGTAAACATTCTTATAATATACTAATAATAAGTCCATAACAAAATAAAAACATATCGAAGTACCATATACCAGATCAACAGCTTAATAAATGTCTTCATATCAATTGTCCTTATTACATGTAAATATAATAAAAACTAATATAGAAATAAAGTCAATTCTATTATTGATCGTCCATCTCTTTGCTCTTTAGATCTTCACCTAATAACATGTATGCAAACATAAGTTTTTCTGCCTAACACTAGGTAACCAATACTAAGTCATCTACTCATATACATAGTAAACAATACTAACTTATCTACTCATACACAGTAAACAATAATAGGAAAGTATGAATTAATCGAATAAACATTGATAAGATAAACAACAGTATAAGAATTCATATTTCCATCATTTACATCTATATATAATATTTAACATAAGTCATAGATATAAACAAGTATAAACATGATTTAATCAACATTTACAATCAATCAATTATTAGATCAATTAGCCATTTAATTAATCTAATTTTACCTTCAATTAGAATGTAACTAACCCTTAGTAGCATGTACTCTTCCATTATTTATACTTTCAGGATTTACTTACTTTTGCATGAGCTTCATCCCATTAAGCAATTTTTTGTGAGAAGTAACACCCCTTGTAGTGATATATGTTTCCACACGTTTGCAGTCCACTTTTACACTCATGTTTCATGAATTAAATTTGCTAATTTAATGACATGTATCACATACATCATCAGCTCATCTTTTCATAAGAGTAAAATAAGAGAACAATTATTATTGTTAACCTTGTTCATATGATATTATTTACTCATCGACCATGAATAATTTTCAATTTTGCATCTCAACTCTTGGCTTTTGCATGATGATATTAGTCATGGAACGCTCCAAATAAGTCCCCCACAAATGATCATAAACAATGTAAGTGTACAGTAACCTCTCCAACTTGGGCACCTGCTAGTGTGGATGTGGATGGCTGAAATTTTATCAGTAAGACCCGTCGGTTTATAAATTTCTCTTTTAATACTAGTTGAGCCTAGAGCACTTCATGGCTACTGCCACTTTAGCTATATCAACCACTAATCCATCCTTGGATATAATGTGACCTAAAATAAGTCTTTCTTCATCCAAAAGTCACACTTACTTAATTTGGCATAAAGCTAATTTTCCCACAACACATCCAATGTCATTCTTAAGTGTTTTTCATCGAATTCTTCATTATCAGAATAGATAAGAATGTTATCTACAAAAACAATTATGAACTCATCAAGATATTTATAAAAAACCCTATTCATCAAATGCATAAAAGCTGCTAGTGCAATGGTCAAACCAAATAGCATAACAAGAAACTCATAGTGTCCCTAGAGAGTTCTAAATGCACTCTTAGCTACATCGACATTCCTAATCCTTGTCTAATGACAACCTGATCTTAAATAAATCTTTGAAAAAACATCGACACTCTTCAATTGATTAAGAAAACCATTAATTCCTGGTAGTGGATACTTATTCTTAATTGTGAGCAGATTTAACAATCAATAATCAATACACAATCTTATGGATCCATCTTTTGCTTGATAAATAAAACTGGTGCTCCCCATGGTGAAACATTTGGTCTTATTGAACCTTCGCCAAGCAGCTCCTTCTAGATATATTTGGTTGCTTTGACAAAAGATATTATTTATGGATGAAATATCTCTTCCTCACCATGAAAAAGCAATCCATTACTCTCACTCTCACTCTCTAAGAAAAGATATACATTCTTCTTCTTACAATATATGATGACATGGTTCTTTGACAACCAATCCATCCTTAAAATCACATCAATTCACACCAAATGATACATTGCTAAATTAGACACTATTGACTTCCTCTGGCCATTCATTATGATTGAACTTACATCCTTGCCAATTAGAATGTTCTCTCCATTTGGTATCCTAACTATGTGGCATGCTAAGGTTCCATGCATTCATCCATACAAAACCATCAGTATCTTCCATCTTGAGACGCCAAATAGTAGATCCACACTTGGGACCCGTAACAGTCCAGTTCGGTTCGCGAGTGAGCCAGATTTGGGGTGTCACGTCAGATCCCATACATTGATCAATGTATTCATTCAATGTAACTTTAATGAAGTTTCAATGGTATGTTTCAAAATTCAACACATGATAAATTGATTATTGTATTCATAAATCTAACTTTAATGTGGTTAGGTATATTTCAAAATTCAATACATAGTACATTGATTAATGTATTCATTCAATGTACCTTTAATGTAGTTTCATAGTACGTTTTATAATTCAATACATCGAATAATTATTCGTATTTTCACAGAGGTTAAAGGTATGCTTAGTTAAGCAATGTATGAAATGAATAACAATATTCACACAATGTTAATCGGTTAGCCAAATGCTCTTATAATACCTTGAAGGTAAGACGGTCGATTCTCAATCAATAGTTGTCCGAGAATTAAATGATCATCACATTTGGGTTGCATACAAGGGTAATTTGCTTGCAGACAACTTATTCAAGCATGTTCTTCTAAAAAGTCCAAAATATAGTCTCTGTAGAAATAATAGGGGCATACTTGGTATTATGAGAGTTGTACATATAACTTTTCTCTTATTTCTCAAAACCATATTATAGCTCCTCTTATCTCTCTTCTTCACCATCAATCATCCTTGGGGAGTTTTCTTGAAGAAGAATGAAGGTGGGGGCATAGTTGGTTGTATAATTTAGTTTCAATCCTACATAATGGTTAGTAATGAATCATGTTTAATTAATTGATCATTTCATCGCATATCACATTAGTTTGTTATGATTGAATGTTTGATGAATTGATCTTTAATGATGAGAGTAGATTATGAATTTTTATGCAACATATTTAATTAGATTAGATTTGATTTCACCAAATAGAATTTTTGGGAATTAAAATGAACTTTTGCAACATAATTTAATGATTTAGTTAGATAAGGATTATTTTTTATTTTGTTTTGATGAAAAATCAATATAGTTATGTTAGATGCATGTTATGGTATCAATTTATTCATGTTAAAAAGAATAAGGCTTACATTTTTAAGGTTACTTTAATTGTCGGGTAAGAAGCTATCCCATTGATGCAAAAGCCACAGTGCTATGGTTTAAGGCTGCGACGCTCCCATAGATAATTAATTTCTGAATTATTTAGTAAAAGAAGAACTAATCAATTAATGTAAGTTTAATCAGTTATTTTTTATAAGATATTGAACTATGCTTAATGTACCATTAATTAGGTGCACACAATTTAGTATTGTAAGAACATAATTCTTACATGATTATCATATTTTATTAATATTTAGATGACCACTAGAAATAACAAGCAATTAGTTGAATATAGTTCTCACCAGAATGACTAATTATTTTCAATAAATGACAAGTAAGCAAGTAAAATGTTTAGTTAAGATATTCAGTTTCAGTTTCATTATTCATGTTCATGCTCATGTTTGTATCTTAGTGCTTTTTAACATGTCCTCACTAAAATGGCCTGCACTGGGCGAGACTTTTGGCTCTCACCTTTGCGGGTGCATGCTAGCAGGTGTGTTAGTTCTAGAGTTGGAATGGATACTATACTCAGCATGGGAGCCAACACTTTTCTTTTGTGTATTCATTTAATAAACTAGAAACATTACTTAATACATGAACTAAAGTCAGTTGAACAGTTGTAGTTATAATTGTAATTTATATGCTTATACTATTGGAGATTATGGCAATGGTAAGATAATTTTAGTTTAATTGCACTTTGCTTCTATTGTTAATCCATTATATGCTATTTTTATGCCTGCCATGTAACTAATGGCTTTGGCCCTGATCAAATTCCTAAGTACACATTCCGGGTTCATTACAATATTAGTGTGGATGGTGTTTACAATCCACACTATGAAGGGTTCAACTTGGTTAATCACTTTTGAAAAGATGATTAAGCTCATCAGTGTAACAAGCCAATTCAACTCGGATGTGGACTAAACCATGATATAATTCGCTAGTTATTTGTTAAACTACTAATGTAGGGTAATGTAGCAGAAGAAGATCTCAACCCTCAAGGAGGCTTAAGAGAGAAACCCTAAGAGCTACTACACAATGCATGATGATATTACTTACTATAGGAGGGATCTAAACTTAAAGACTCCTATATGAACACTCTTAGTTATAAGGGTGGCAACACATCCCTTGCAACTAAGAAGGTGACTTAAGAAATAAGCATTACTATGAATGCTTATTATCATACAGGGTTAATTCCTACACTTAGTTTGATCTTTAAATTAGATAACTTATTACATGATGCTAGGAACATAGAGATGGAGTCACAAGGGTCTGATTACCTGTTCCCTGTACTTCACATATGCTCTACAACTAACTACTATAAGAGGGCATTCATTAAGTGCTAGGGCATCATACCCAAAAATTTGGTCTTCACGTGGCATGACCTGAAGCTCCTCCAATATACGTTGCTTTAGCACATACAGTCAGCTGCAACAAAATAAGTTTAGCGTACCGGGACTACTCCAAGATCAGTTCCAGGACTTAAGGAAAACCTTGCAGAAGATCGTTACTTTATAGTCTAGAGTTAACAACCCTATAGGTTACTTAAATAAACAAGTAAAACACAAAGCATACCAAGCCAAACATTGCTAGGATATCACATAACATAGTAAAATCCATAGCTACCCACGTAGAAGATCAAATTCAATTACATTCCCCCAAATACATAACCAGACAAATCCTAAACAATTACATCACAATGGTCAGTACCCCCACCATGAGCAACTTGATCCTTTCACTAACACTAGCCATCATTAAGGAATCATACCTACATACATTTAAGAAAACTCGCAATAATAAAACAAGTTTGACTACTGGTATGAAAATAACTAATAATACGTCAAACTAATAAATAGATCATCTTGTACCCATGAATAAAGGTGCTATAAATGTAGAAATACTCACACAACAATAGATAATGGGTGTGAGGCATGCTATGCACTCTCGAATAACCAAATAAACTGACACGCTAAACATGGTACTGGAGTATGATGAACACGAGTGGTAAGTATGACAATACAATGAAATGGTGTGGTAATCTACATTGAGAGAATGGATGGTCCAATAATCTGTACACAAACAAATTAGATAAACTAGTTATCCATACATGGACAAAATAAAATGGTCTGGAAATCAATTAACAGGCAAAGGAGAGGCCAACAATCTATGCATAGACAAATGAGAGGATCCACCAATCTATACACGAACAGAATAAAATCGAAAACTCTTGTACTAATATATCTATTAGGCTTGGCTACGGGACTATATCATACATTTCCTAGATCTCAATTTCAAAATCCATCAAGGAATCTCAACCTTGAAGTTTAATAAAACTATAGAAAGAATGGTTAGATGGTCCAATATTAGTGGGATCCAATAAAATGCCAGTACTACCTTCCTATCGTCTAAAACTCAATGAAATCGCACTAAAGGATCCAAACAGAATGTGAAAAAGAGGAGTCCTACAAACCTGGATGTGACGAGCTTCATGTCCTAATGAAGCGAACTCACTCTGTGAATCCAAATAAGTGGAAAGGAATCACTAATCACTCTGCATCCAATGTGGTGCACAAAATGAGGCAAGGCCTCCCTCCACACAAGCACACATGCTAAGAAACTAAATTAACTTAATTATCTTGATTATTTACTCATTAAACTTCATTATGTAACTTTAACAAGGGTTTAGGGGTTCCCACCTAATAACTATACACGCTTAACCTGGTCATTTTTTGGATGGACCAAACAATCTCCAAAAGGGTTGAAAATTGGAATGGTGGGCCCTAACATTTTAGTGGTTAGACAAGAAAATTCCCATGTACTGGCCCATGGGTCAACTTGACAAGCTAGGCCCATTAAGGTCAGGCTAAGAAACCAGAAACAATGTTCTTAGGCCATGCAGTGAATTTACTAAGGCTTGTTCATGTGGTTGGAAACTCAAAATGGACCTGGGTAAAATAGGAGAGTTATCCAGCACCATTGCCCTTGAGCCCACATTTTTGGGCTTTAGTGGAGTTGGCATTGGGAGGTATTAGCATGGGCATTTCTAGAACTGGTTGGACCGCTCAGGATTGGGGAATTTCATTGGATGATCTATCCATACAAAGGTTACCAAATTTAGGGTGATCAATCAGGGTTGTACCCAAAGCGTTGGGTAAATTTTCATGGCATTCCACCAATAAATAAGTTGGGTTTGGAAATTTATAGGCCAAGCTAATGAACTAGGTTTTACCTTGTATTCTTGTCCACTAAAAATTACCAAATTTATTAACTACATAAATGACATCCAATTAGGCTCAAACTTACTAAGTTTCATTTAGGTACTTATTAAGTTCTTACGTGATTTTTGCACATTTTATGGAGTCTATTAACAAGCTTGACATGGACTACAATCACAGAGCATTGCAATTCATAGCAAACACACAGCATGCATAGTCCGGGTTTAGGGGTTTTGTTCAAGCCCTTAATGACGTTTATTTAGCTTGGTAATTTAGAATTTTTTAGAAAACAAGCAAACCTGAACACATGATGACTCGAGTCAGAGTTTTACATTAGCGAACCAGTCGTTTCAACCATCAGTTCCAGTTGAGTTATTTCATTAACTGCGTTCTAAGTTGAAGCTAGCCGTGAGTTATGAGCGATGGGGTCAGGTGTACGTAAATATATAATGATAACGTTGAAGTGAAGGTAAGAAATAAGTTATCAAAATATATGAAAGTATGTAATTTTTTTTATGTATTTTATCGTAGAATTATTTTTAGGCCGAATGATACATTAGGATGTGTTATAGGGTGTTTCGGGTGGCTTATTAGGTATAGAACATGTCATTGTGGTGTTACGGTGTGTAATATATTTTATGAGCTTTTTTTCCTTTTTCTGGATTTATTTAGGATTTATTATGAGTTAGTTATTATTTTTTACTCGAGTGAGACCAGAGCCAACTTTTATTTATGATATCACCACCGACCTATTTTTTCTCCACTTGACACCTTCCTCCTCCAAACTTCGCCGCCTCCGCTGTGCTCGCCTTGGACACCGCCTTTGGCCACCACCCCAAGGCCGATCGACACCACCAATTAGCAGTAGAACATCATCGACCATTTCCCTTGCCTTCCAACCATCGCCTAGCCTGCTTGATGTGATGAAGCTGCCGCTATCATGTCGTGCTCCTGTCAACGATCCCACTGGCAGCAATAGTCGCTGCCACCATCTAGTTGCCACCTCAACATCACCGGCCCTCCCATGACATTCCTTGACCAGATCGGAGCCCAGTGCTGCCCATCCCGATTGGATCGCATCACCCATCACCGCCTGCACCTGTTTTGTACTTTTTCCGGTGAGCCACCGCCTCCACCGACCTCATCAAAGTTGCAGATGCATCGGGTTCGCCAAGCTGGTGCCAATGGTACCCCATAGCACCCCCATCCCGCCGGTAGCCGCCGCTGGCAACAGTCATTGGAAAACCATAAAAAAACTGCCAAAAAACTTCCGAACACCACCGGAAAACCTGCCAAAACACCATTGAAAGTGATTGAACTTCGGGCATTACTGCTGAATTAGAGCTTTGAGACGCGTGATGAAACCCTAGTTGTCGCCGACTGCCGATGATGCGAGGTATAATTACCTCTGATTTAATTATTTAAAATTGATAATTAATATCATAGCATGTTAGGATTGATTAATTGTCATGATGAGTGCCTGATTGTTGATGAAGTGATGATTTGCATGATTTGATTGATAGGGAATGAATGTTAGTTATTTAATTAGGTAAATTAATCTGAGCATGCTAAGTGACTACAACGTAACTTAGAAAAACATAATAAAATGTGTATGAATGGATGAGTTAGAATTATTTTTATGTTGATGATTGTTGATTGTTGATAGATGATGATTGAATTGTTAGTGTGATGTTCATGATGAGTTTGATGCATCATTTAGTTAGTGGGCATTAGCCTCTAGCGCATAGGTGTGCAACCACAATTGGAGCTTCTATCACTTTCATTTAGGAATCGATCCTGATTTATTGTCTCATGCTATTGTGATTTGTTTTAACAAGTAAGCGGCATGTCAAGTGTTGGATTTAATGTATCCCACTCCACACGGGTCACTTAGTTGATCGTATTTCCTGATTTATAACCCTCGAAGATGAGATCCCTTGCGTTTGTTTTGAAACTCAGATCCAGCTCACAATGCCTTTGGGCCTATTATAATGAATTACCTACCTAAGCCTATGTGTATATAGTTTTCATGTTTTTAGTGAGATGAGAGACAAGGGAAATTGACGGCCACATCTTGAGATCGAGCATGTGTTTGTTAAGGCGAGCTCTGGAGCTGTGAGTGTCCACTCCATTCCCGAGGGATATTGATAACTCCATCTTTAAGTTCCTCAAACCTTAAAAAGTTTAGAGGTTTACAAGTACTTCTATGCAGTGCATGTCTAGACTTGGGGTTTCAAAAGTTACATGCGCATGCCTAAAAATACTTGGCCTTTGTACTCGAGGCCAAGAGTAATGCAAAGGTTGTAGAGGGCTGCGAGGAAAGAGATTGATATTCCTGCTCAAAGGGATGGTTTAAATGGCAATGGAAAGAGAATGATATGGAAAGAAGATGATGCTGCCCGAGGTCGACGACTCCCACTATCACCCTTATGAGAGTTCTTGAGGAAGTGTGAGATTTTTATTCATCGGGAGGGTTAGCTCTCTTGTGTCAGTTTGTTATTACTTCTTTTTGGAATGGTAACACTTGTTCCTGATGTCTTTTTATTATATATGTAAGTGAGAATCTCAAGGAATGAGCACCGTCGAAACTGTAGGGGACCAGCAATAAAATCGCGCACACATGTACCTGTCAATGTAATTGGTCATGTATTGAATTTTGTGGATAATGAATTTAAATGATATTTTGTAAATTGCTAAAGATATTTTATATGTGAATGCAAATGGAAAGTGGAAAATGGACAGGGTGAGCTACGGAGCAAAGATTACTAGAATGTGAAAATCAAGTTGTGTTTAAACGGTGTTTTAAATTTTTATTACTATAAATATATATAACTTATTGTTGACAGGTGGCCTCTATTGCACTTTTAGGTGGAGGCTCTGTCCATTTCGTTTTCAAAATAGATATTTCTTTTGAACTTTTCGTTTGCTTAGTTTGTTTGTTTACTTGTTTGCACATCATAGCATGCATGTAGGACAATGTTAGAACCCAAGCATCTCATCCATGTTTTGCATGTGACATTACCATCTTAATACACCAAGGGTAGATCCGGGTCGGCTAAACCGAATCAACTAGATTAGTGAATGGTTTGGTCACCAATGACAATTCCTGGTTGGTTCACAAGTGAACCAAAATGGGGTGTTATAGCTACCGTCGTCGCCGTTCGCTACCCCCTCTGACTCCGACTCTTCTAATTTCTCCTCCAGTGCCGATGACAACAGCGATGCCAACAACATCGGCAGCCTCCACTACCTCATGTCCAACGACATCGATGTCATCGGGGTTGGGTAACATGACGGCACCGGTGGGATCAGCCATGGGGGAGGAGTGTCCATGGGCAGAGGAGGGGGGAGTGTCCGCAGTCTGGCCAACTTCCGGTTAGGTTTACTCAATTGTAGTTTTTGTGGTTCGGGTCTGTATCGAGTTGGTTCGAATGAGCTCGAGTCAGACTAATTTTCAAACTATGAGTATGGACCTAGATGACCATATGAGCATGTCATAATGGCTGAGTATGCCTGGCATGTAGATGATAAGAGCATAAGTTATTAGTGTCTACGCAAGGTATGCAAATGATTTGTATGAGTTAGTCAGGGTTTTAGACCTAGTGTTTTGCTATTGTAGTGTTTAGTATATGTTTGGGATTTTCTGGATATTTCATTTGCATGTAGCATAGGAATTTCGGATCACTGGATTGTGCCCTTGTAGGGCTAGCTTGCTTGAGTTAAATGCCTATTTAGCCTTATTGCCTCGATTTCTGCCTATAAAGTCATTTTAAGGACTCAAGTCAATTTTGACTTTTGACGGGCTAGATCCGAGCTTTCCGTCCATATGTATATTGCACATACCCATAGGTGGGCCCCAGAAGGACACAAGTTGTGAAACGTCTAGATCGTGCCACGTGGCAAGATCAGAGCCTACACTCAGCCTTATCTTCACCATTTATTTCCATAAAGATTTCCAATGATTTTCAAAGATACTCCCAGTGCCGTCGACACTTCGGCTCACCACCGGAGAGTCTCTGCCTCGCCCATGACCACTAAACCGGCACCACCAAGACTGCCTCATGGCCGGCTTTCTATCATTAACTTTCACGACCGCCGGTGCTGCCACAGTCACTGCCGATAACAGAGTTCTTGAATCAGGTTTCCTCTCTCGTCGCCGCCGTTCGAGTCGTTTTCTGGCACTAGCAAGCCACCTCCAGCTGATCCGACCACCTAGACAGCTTTCCTTCACCGAGATCTTCCATTTGAAACTGACACCGACCTCCGCCATGGCCATGATTGCCACCAGCAACATCGCCACACACCGCGGCGATACCTCCCCTTCCACGCTGACTTCCAACCTGCCGGACTCCGCCGGCCGCCACCACCAACATGATCCTTGTCACATAGGTTGTAGATCCCGACCGGGGACGGCAGCATTTTCCAATGATGGACAGCGCCGCCATCAGCATTTTCCAATGATCGAAAGTGCCACTCCCCTAACCGGCCTATTTATGCGCGTCATGTTTGCCTGCCCGCATTTGTGTCCGTGTCTGCCTGCCTGATCTTGTTCATCAACTTGCCCGCCCATGTCTGAGTCAGCCCATCCAGTTCAGATCCACCGAGAGAGCCTAGTGAACCCAGCCAATTTTCCAATTAACCCAGACCGAGCTAGTTCAGCCCATTCAATTCAGTCTAGTTCAGTTCGGTTCGATTGGGCTTAGCTTATTTTACAACCATTTTAATTTGTTCTTTCACCATTTTTAGTATTTCAAGAACCTTTATATTAATTGTGATGCATATTTACATGATTTAGCATGATTCAATGTAATGATTATTTTTCTTTATTTATTGTATTATTTTTGTATTTATTTATTTTTATTTATATATTTATCATATATGATGAATGTTTGCATGATTATTTATTATTAATAATTTTTTATTTACATATGAATATAAGTCTTATTTCGTTTAGTAAAACGTGTGTGTGTGTGTGTGTGTCTTACATATGAATAGAAGTTGTTTACAACCCTTAGATGATGATCCGATGGCTCAAATTCAATCCCAAAAAAAAAAAAAACTGTTTCTCCACCCCACCCTCCCTTTCTCCGTTCCAGCGTCCACCGGCAAATCCGCCGTCGCCGGCGGAGTCTTCGTCGGCCTCATCAAGGGCGCCGACATCGTGTTCCAGCACTTCATCCCCCTCGTCCCCATCGAGGTTGGTGGTCATGCTAGCCGCGACGCCCGGGACAGCCCCTGCTCTGCCTACCGCGACGGTTGACACCGCCCCTGCTCTGCCTACCGCGACGCCCTGCGAAGTTCACATTTTTCCTTCGTCGACCACATCGATGATGTCCGCAAAGCCGTCGCCTACGCCAGCCATTGATCACGAATTCGCCGAGGCAGTTGTCGTGAGGGTGGCCAATCTGAGCAAGTCATGAGGGCGGTTGACGGCGGGAGCTAGCGGCCGAGGAACGAAAACGGCAGGGACAGGGGGAAGGAATGGAGGTGATGGCGAGGCGGCGACGGCACTGGCCAGCGGAGGGTGGCAAAATAGGGGCGAAAAGAGATCGATTGTGTGGCAGAGCAGGGGAGATCGAAATGGGAGGGGTAGTTTTGTAATAAAAAGTTTACTCGCTGCCGACTCGAGTAAATATTATAAAATAAATAAAAAAATATAAAAATATATAGTAAATACAATAAAATAAAATAATTTCATAATAAAAACTTATGGTATTTTAATTTTTTTTTAATTTTTTTTGGGATTTATTTCGTAATACTCGAGTTGGGAGTGAGTAAAGTTTTTATTATAAAATTACCCCTCTCAAAAATTATGAACAAAATAGGGTAAAATACCATAAAATAAAATAATCCATTAGAATTTGATTATGTTGTGTTATAATATTTTCTTGTATTTTTTTATATTTTTTGGGATTTATTTTGTAATATTGACTCAAGTCGGGACCAAGTGAAATTTTTATTACAAAACTACCACTCTCGAAAATTATGAACAAAATAGGGTAAAATAACATAAAATAAAATAATCCATTAGAATTTGATTATTTTGTGTTATGATATTTTCCTGTATTTTTTAATGTTTTTTGGGATTTACCCCTGCCTATTTTGTAAAAATAAAATAACTATTTCGTTTTAATTTTCCTGTTATGATATTTTGTAATATTGACTCGTGTCGGGAGCCAGTAAATTTTTTATTACAAAATTACCCCTACCTATTTCCTTCCCAACTTTACTCGATCCCCAC
This sequence comes from Piper betle, assembly GCA_033002965.1. Taxonomy (NCBI): domain Eukaryota; kingdom Viridiplantae; phylum Streptophyta; class Magnoliopsida; order Piperales; family Piperaceae; genus Piper; species Piper betle. Next base: position 8,882 of record JAURVB010012288.1, on the reverse strand, counting down.
AGGGGTAGTTTTATAGTAAAAACTTTACTCGATCCCGACTCGAGTCAATATGATGAAGTACAAAAAAATATAAAAAAATTATAAAAGGCCAAAAAATAAAATAATGAAGTTGTAATTGATTTTTTAGTTTCTATGGTATTTTACTCGATTTGTCATATTTTTTGACATGTATTTTGTAATATTGACTTGAGTCGGGAGTGAATCAAGTTTTTATTATGAAACTACCCCCCGCACCTAAACTCCTTCTCCCCCGCCCCTCTGTTTCCCGCTTCGTCCATTCCCGCTTCATCTGTTTCCCCCGCCATCGCCAGTGATGGTCCGCCAAGCCCACCGCACAGTCTACCCCCTCCTCCCTCCGCCGCCACGTCCACTGTTGGCATCTCCTCCATCGACGCCTCCGACCCAGTCTATGTCATCTTAAGGCGCAGCTATTTAGATGCCTCCAACGACAGAGCTTCCTCTGTTTCTCCCGCTAATGGCAGTCCTCCAAACACACGGCAGAGTCCACCCCCTTCTCCGCCGCCACGTCCACATTTGTCATCGCCTCCATTGACTCCACGGACGCTAGCCACGTCTTCTGAAGCTGCAGTATTTTGGATGACTCCACCGGCATTTGCATCGCCTCCTCTGTTTCCGGCCAGCAACTTCAGCCTTGGAATTTCGGATTCTTCACCACACCGTTGGGTTGCCGCCCTTCTCGCAGGAGGTCTGGTGTTGCAGTTTATACGGTTATGTTATACAATTTATACGTTTATGTTATTCATCGACACTTATGGTATTCATCCCTGACACTATGTTATGCTGTTTATAATGATTTTGTTGTGCCTAGCTATGTTTATTCATCCTTGACGCTAAGTTATTCATTATAATAAGTTGTGCCTAGCTAGTCCATGAATGGATTAGTTTCTTAATGAGGCTTCGTTGGGCTGTGTTTTAGAGTAGGTTTATGAATTAAAATGATGTACAACTATAATGATTTTGTTGATGATTCATTGTATCTGTTATATACTGGTACTGAACAATTAACATATTTCATTTTCCTGTATTAGGTTGTACTCAAGGCAGCAACATTGATTATCTGATGGAAGAAGACATCACCATTAGATATGGTGACGACAAACCTACTGGTAGTTCAATGGAAGATAAGGGAGATCAGAGTGATGAAGATTGTGAGGAAATTGAAGAAATAAACAAGAGTGACGAAGATTTTGACAAAATAGAAGCTGAAGGTGATGCCAAAATAATATCTGAATGCTTTGAAAATATGACTCCTTGTTTGGGCATGGAATTCTTGTCAGAAAAAGATGCATATGATTTTTACAACCAATATGCAAGAAGACAAAGGTTTGGCATTCGAAAGGCACAATTTTATCGATCGCGAAAGACGAACTGTATCACATCTCGCAAATTTGTATGTTCGAAAGAAGGTAAAATAGATATGAATGACAAGAGGAAGATGGGGAGAGAAGTTAAAAGGCGTAGAGAGACTAGAGAGGATTGCAAAGCTTATATGAAAATACATCTAAGCAAGTGTGGGGTATGGAAAGTAGATGATTTTATGGACATTCATAGTCATAACTTCTCAACTCCAACGAAGGTTGCAAAGCTTCGGTATCATACTCGGCTGTCTGACTCTTATAAGAATATGATTGATTCATTGCATAAAACAGGAATGAGACCATCGGCCATCTATAAAGTTTTGAATGCAACTTCCAATGGCGTCGACATGGACAGAGTGACGCGTCAATCTTGCATTAGCCATCTGAAAAGCACCAATAAGAATGATGTTGGGCGGCAATGCTTAAGTGTCATCAAGTACTTTCAAGAGAAAAATGTGAGAGACAATGACTTCTTCTTTGAAATTGAATTAGATGAGAATGGAACAACCCAAAATGTTTTTTGGGCTGATGGGAGATCATGGGCATCTTACATGAACTTTGGTAATGTGATAGTGTTTGATGTAACTTATAAGACCAATGCATTCTCCATGATGTTTGCTCCATTCACTAGTATTAATCACCATAGGCAATCTTCACTTTTTGGTTGTGCTTTACTTGCCGATGAGACAGAAGCAACATTCACTTGGTTGTTTAAGACATGGTTAAAATGTATGTGGGGAAAGGCACCTACTTCGATTATCACAGATTAAGATGGTGCAATGCGAAAGGCTATTGAAACTGTTTTTCCGAATACCCATCACAGGTTTTGCTCATGGCACATATCTAATAATGCCATGATACATCTAAAACAGTTGAAGTCCAACCATAGTGAATTTGAGAAAGAATATAATGATTGGATACATAGAAGTGATACAACCGCCGAATTTGAGAAGAAATGGAAGATTATAAAAGAAAAATACAATTTGGACAAAAACAGTTGGTTGGCGTCCATGTATGATGTCAGACACCACTGGATATCAATATACATGAAGGATAAGTTCTTTGCCGGTATGACTTCGAGCCAAAGAAGCGAGAGCATGAACTCATTTTTTGATGGATTTGTGCATTCACAAACCGCACTGGCAGATTTTTGAGGCAGTATGATAGAACGTTACAATCTCATAGATTTGACGAGGAACAAGAGGATTTTAGGACTTTGAATTCCCAGCCTGTGCTATGTGGATACTCTCCTCTTGAGGCTGAAGCTGGGGCTTTGTACACGAGATCAAATTTTGAAATGTTTAAAGATCAATTGAAAAGGAGCCAAGGATGCATTTACAAGAAAATTGGCGAGGAGAGTTCAATTACAAATTATGAAGTGTTTCCACATGATGATGCTGCTAAAAAACAAGTTGTTGCATATCAAACTTGTGGACAATTGAATGTCACATGTAGTTGCAAGAAATTTGAAAGCGAAGGAATTTTGTGTATGCACATTTTGAAAATTTTTCATAAGAAACAACTCTGGAAAATTCCAAGTCAATATGTGCTACATTGTTGGACAATTAAAGCTAGATATTTTTATTCAAGCCGAAGTGTGGATACCAACCTCATTCATTCCCCTACAAGTCCACTTACCCCATTGCAAATATGGAGATTTCGGAATATGAATATCCGATTGCTAGATTTGGGAACAATTTCAGATGAGCGATATCATTTTTCTTTACCACTTTTAAAAAATTTGGTTGAAAAGCTTGATGCAATTGGGACTTCATCGTCATTGAGAGTACAAACAAGTTATGAGTTTGTTGAGAGACAAGTTACAACTTCAATAGAGCATATTCCCTAAATAGTAGTACGTGACCCCTCTCAGTTGCGTACTAAAGGTCGTCCCAAGAATAGTCACAGATTGAAGGTTGGATACGAAATTGCTCAAGCTGAGACAAAAAGCGGATGTGTAGTCTTTGTAATAAGAGAGGTCATTATTCTACGACATGTAAAAATATTCATAGCAATTGTAACAATGATTCAATACAATAAGATTTTGTAGGCTTATATAATAATGTATGGTTGTAGATGCTGGGAGACATTGTCATTGTATTTTTTGTGCTTTTTTGGGATTGTAATCTTGTGTACTGTTATTCAATGGCAATGATATATTTTTGTTGTCCTACCCTGTTGCCAAGGTCTCCAAGTTTGTGGATTGCGGGTATGTTGTTTGATATATTTTTGTTTAATTACATAATTACAACATCGCAAATTTTTATTAAATATTCACTGAGTAGGATCTTGATGGATTCGAACCACCATCCCTCAAGAATTTCTTGAGTACTCTGCAAATTTTGAGCTAAAGATCCACAATAGTTAAAGTCATTGAAAAATATAAGCTGGCGATACCAGTCATTAGTTCAAGACAACTTAACTGCAACATAGACTTTTTTATCAACTGCTTGAAGGTCTCTCAGTTCTATCTGTAATTTATGCTAGCACAAGAGCGAGTTCTGATTTAGTACACTACAATCTTACCACAACAAAAGCAGAAATAGATAAAAGATTAGGCCTAACTACAAACAATATTGTTTCTTCTTCAACATTTCAAGTCATAAGCAAGTTTCATTTAAATGCATTATGCATATGTGAAACAGCAGGACAAATACTCCAAAGAAAAAGAGCAAGTTAACAAAGGAGATAGCATACGCAGACTCGATGGCTGGCAATGGTAAGAGAGGCTCAACATACCAATTTTGTGTAAACAATGTTCCATCATTAGAAGCTTTGGTTATTATCTAAAGGAAAATATACCATACTCGCAAAATTTCAGAGATGCTTATGAAAATAAAGCAAAGAGTCCTACCTACTGATGAAAACAATGTTCCCATACAGCAAACAAAGCGTCAGCTAGTGCAAAGAGTCCTACCTACTGAATTTCCAAGACAACATTTCACATATAAGCTCATAAACGATCTTTTTGCAACAAATTTTCCAATCATACCCAGACTCTAAAGCTTGCAATTAAAGACAAAATTCAAACTGAGGCCCCATAATGTTCAGAAATGGAAGCATAAGAGTCAAACAAAACCTTCATTTACCAAATAGTCAAATTTACCTCTTAAATTAGTTTTAATTTACATATAACAAACAAAAGCTCTTTCAGATTAAATCTAGAATGTCTAATTGAATAATAACATAGAATGTCTAATAGATTAATAACAACCAAAAACAATAATGCTGACATCTTCTTTAAAAACAACACATTATTACAACGAACAAATAAACTAATTAAATAACAAAAGCTCATCAAAAATATGAAAGGAAATCAACATTTCAACACTTCAAGTGGAAAGTAATCAGTCAAAGGATCCAGATGCAGGATTTAGCTGCAGTAAAACCTGAAAATTAAATAACTTAATCTATACCAGATGCAGGATTTTGACAAGCAGTTTTTAGTATATCACCTTTGCAATGAGCCAGCGCCCGTTCAACATAAGCACGATGTGAAGCAGGAAATTGCTGCTGAAACAAACACAAAATATACTTTTACATCATTACTATCACATAATCAAGTGTTAGTTGCAAGTGGAAGTAGATGATGACATTTTTTAAAAAGAAAAAAAACCTAAATTTTTTTCCTGTAAAGCAAGAATATGTAGTCTATTAATCAAGCATATACCATTCACCATTGGTCTGCCACAATGCTGCCCAATGCACTAGTTCCAGCAATCAAGAGGTCATGCCCCCCAACGAAGCCAGCAGCAGCCGATTTCCCCTGCACAACCACACACATCACCAAGCTTGGCCTCAGCCACCGGTCCAGAGGTGAGCACAGCGGGGGCCGCGGCAGGTATCGCGGCCGGCGCCGTCGATGGCCTCTGCCACAATGCTCCTCGACGGGGACGGGGGACGAAGCACTGAGCATGAAGCCGGCGCCCTCGATGAGGCTGAGGAGGGCTCCGCCGGCGACGGCAGACTTAAGGAGGGCGGAGAAAAAAACCTCATATTGAACCAGGGTGTAAAACAGAGTTATGAAGTGCTGGAAATGCGCAGTGTTTGCTTTCCAGAAAACAGAGTTGGCTTTCTCTGAGCCGTCGGATTGTTATCAAACGGCTGAAAATAAAAATTTGACTCGATCTCGACTCGAGTCAATATTACAAAATAAATTTCAAAAAATATTAAAAAATATAAGAAAATATCATAACACAAAATAATCATATTATAATGGATTATTTTATTTTATGTTATTTTACCTTATTTTGTTCATAATTTTCGAGAGTGGTAGTTTTGTAATAAAATTTTGACTCGGTCCCGACTCGAATCAATATTACAAAATAAATCCTAAAAAACATTAAAAAATATAGGAAAATATCATAACACAAAATAATAAAATTCTAATGGATTATTTTATTTTATGTTATTTTACCCTATTTTGTTCATAATTTTCGAGAGTGGTAGTTTTGTAATAAAAATTTGACTCGGTCTCGACTCGAGTCAATATTACAATATAAATCCCAAAAAACATAAAAAAATACAGGAAAATATCATAACACAAAATAATCAAATTCTAATGGATTATTTTATTTTATGTTATTTTACCCTATTTTTTCATAATTTTTGATATTGGTAGTTTTGTAATAAAAATTTGACTCGGTCCCGACTCGAGTCAATATTACAAAATAAATCCCAAAAAACATAAAACAAATACAGGAAAATATCATAACACAACATAATCAAATTCTAATGGATTATTTTATTTTATGGTATTTTACCCTATTTTGTTCATAATTTTCGAGAGGGGTAATTTTGTAATAAAAACTTTACTTGCTCCCGACTCGAGTCAATATTACGAAATAAATCCCAAAAAATATTAAAAAATAAATTAAAATACCATAAGTTTTTATTACGAAATTATTTTATTTTATGGTATTTACTGTATTTTTTATATTTTTTAATTTATTTTATAATATTGACTCGAGTCGGCAGAGAGTAAACTTTTTATTATGAAACTACCCCTCCCATTTTGTTCTCCCCTGCTCTGCCACGTAATCGATCTCTTTTCGCCCTTGTTTTGCCGCCCGCTGCCGGCCAGTGCCGTTGCCGCCTCGCCATCGCCTCCATTCCTTCCCCCTGTCCCTGCCGTTTTCGTTCCCCGGCTGCCAGCTCCCGCCGTCAACCGCCCTCACGACTTGCTCGGATTGGCCGCCCTCACGACAACTGCCTCGGCGAATTCGTGATCAATGGCTGGCGTAGGCAACGGCTTTGCGGACATAGCGATGTGGTCGACGAAGGAAAAATGTGAACTTGGCAGGGCGTCGCGGTAGGCAGAGCAGGGGCGGTGCCGGGCATCGCGGTAGGCAGAGCAGGGGCGGTTCTGGGCGTCGCGGCTAGCATGACCACCAACCTCGACGGGGACGAGGGGGATGAAGCGCTGGAACACGATGTCGGCGCCCTTGATGAGGCCGACGAAGACTCCGCCGGCGACGGCGGACTTGCCGGTGGACGCTGGAACGGAGAAAGGGAGGGTGGGGAGGAGAAACAGTTTTTTTTGTGATTGAATTTGAGCCGTCGGATCATCATCTAAGGGCTGTAAACAACTTCTATCACAGCCAACTTAGCTGTACTCTAATACAACAATCTTTTTTCCATATATATATACTAACACGTATATATATTGATATTATTAATAACATGTGTATATATATCGGTCGGGGAAAGATCGAACGTTAGATAAATAATAATTATTATTATATTATTGTTATATTATATCCTCTACCTGGTTAAATATTATATTTTATGCTTTACCCGGTTACCCGGTTAAATGAAATATGTGTGTTGGGGTGTTTTCCCATACCCTAGCTGTCATTTTCATTTCATTTTATGAGGGGGTGTGTTATCCTCACCCTAGCCACCTATTTCTCCTCTTCCTCACCCGAGCCGTCATCCTCATCGTCTTCTCCTTTCTCTCCTTTTTGCTCTCCTCTCTTGGCAATGTTTTTACACCTCGTCTTCATGTCTTGTTCGGTATGCTTTCTTTGGCATTCTTTTAGTCATTTTGGTTGCTTTTTTGTTCTTCTGTAAACATGCATTTCACGATCGCCATACTATTTTTCTACTGCTTCATCAATTCATGACCGCCATGTAAAGTCCTGCTGTTTCGTCAATTCATAGTCGTTTTGTTTTGTTGTTGCAGCATCAACATCCTATACTATGTAATCGGTTGAATTAGGATAGTTAAGTTGCAGTCCCTAGCGTCTTGTGATTTATGTGCATGGGGTTTGGATGTGGGGCTGTCGTGCGGGTAGAAGGGGAGCGTTCCCAGTGGTGCTGCTGGCCGGACGGTGCCGCCTTGCATTCCCGGTGGTACTGTTGGCTAAGAGTCATGCACCTTGGTGCAGGGTGATGTCACCTTGGACTGCTACTGCATTGCTGCTGCAAAGCATCAGCTTTAGGCTTCCAATTGGATTGCTTGGGAAGGGAAGCAGTTAGTGAAGGACCTGATCTGGTTTTGGGTTGAAGAAGAAGGCGATGTGACCTATTTTGGTGCAAAGAAGAGGTATGTAGAAGAGAAGAATGTTGGGGAAGAAGAAGATGGCAAATCTGTAAATATAGCTTGATTTGGTATAACTCGAGTTAAAAATAATGCAAACTCGTAATAAATCTTTGAAAATAATTATTCTAATGGGTTATGGGTTAAAGTTGCTAAACTAATTAATTATTGAATGAAATCGCCATAAGTAATAAAAATACGGTAATGATAAACGGTCGATAATCAATCGGTGTACTACAAGCAATTAATTTTAAATATACTAATAATAGTAATTAAATACTTGTTTATAAGTTAATAATTATTTTATCATTAGTGAAGTGTGAATTATGAGTTGGATAATTAATTTAAAATGTAATGTAAGACTTAAATGATTATGTCACATGGCTAATTTACTATTTAATATTGTTGTATGTTGTATGTTTTATGTTGTCAAATTTTGATAATGATACATATTGTCATTTAGTTGCATGCATTCCTACTCAAATAAAATTAAACTTATGTATAATTTTATGTTATAGTTCAAATTATGATCGTTGGTTACGGTTGCAAGTTCACTTACCAACTATCCAGGTCCGTATAATTATTTAAAATGTTGTATTTTATCTTTTTGGTAGCCAAGGTTTGCCTGAGCCCAAATTTGACCACCGTGCTCCGATTGCAACCAGGGTCAAAGAATTGACTTAGTCTAACGCGGGGCCGCACTCTTTAAAATTACTATGTGGGAGTCTTCGCCGACTTGAGTAATAACCAACCACCATGCGCCGAGCGCAACCGGGGTTGACTCAATTCGACACAGTGGCAGTACCCCCTAAAGATTAAATACCTGCCCCTATGCCGAAAGGGGTGACAGGGCGCAATGGCACAAGATGTCTCATTATGCACTTCTGAAGCCGAGAGGGTGAGTCAATGGCAAATATTGGTAACTACAGGACATAGGCCACGTAGTGCGTGTGCCGATGCAT